>JAHPZR010022796.1:0-20303 GCA_019787425.1 Platygyra sinensis | reverse complement strand
AAAACCCATTAAATTACCGAGTGGCCAGCTTCTGGGGATGAAACTTCTGGTGTGACTGTGAGAAATGTTACAGTTCATTTATGATCTATATGCATGAGAAGTAGATACAGAAACCTGTGTTTGAGAAAAAAAAAAACAGTAAATTATTTACGGTTGATTTGAGAATTTTGGAAGCCATTGGAAGGCTCTTCGGTAAACCACCATCTTACGAGCGTGCCACATGACTGGAATAAACAGAAGAGATAAAAAAACTAAAATAAAATAGCGTGGCGATATGATCAATACTAAACTTGATGAGTTACTTGAAGATACATTTACAAATCGCAGAGATGTCTGGGACTTAACATATAGGATAATTCTACGAAAAAGAAAACTTCATGTCTGCCGGACACAAAACTGAAGCTTAGATAAAATTAATCAAGGCTTACCTTGCGGTGTTGTCGTTTGTTTCCCTGGCTCGATCTCCTATATTGTAGGAACTGAGCCAGGAATAAGCCGACGTCGACAGCCCTCCAAACGAAACGCTCTTGAACGAAAGCATTCCTCCACGAAATGGACTGACACCCGCCACAAACTTAATTTCCGCTCGGGTTGAAGTTCGCGGGGTGAGTGTGCACAAATCTCAACCACTTATCTCGCTCACTTTTTATTGTAGGACTAAAATGAGCAGAAACACCTGCATTCATATCTGATCTATTGCTGCATTCGTGTATTACACAGCGATCGGGCATGATTCGATTCGAATAGAGCGCTAGATTCACGTTGCGAAACCAATTAACTGTGAACTAAATAGAGATGTTATAACAAAATTCGCCATGTGAGCCTAGTTGGTTAGGAGTATGACGTCACAAAACAGCAAAGCCTTATAGGGTTGCAGGAACATGATTTAATAATGGTGGACGAAAAATTCTCGGGAAAAACCGTGAAAAACAACGTCTTCCCGCGCTTGTTGGACAAAACGGCTTGGACAGGTGAGTAAGAACCACTTAAAGATTCAGAGAATGCAGAAACAATGAATTCGAAACATTTCGTCGCAGTGGCACCACAGGGGGCACACACTCTTGCTGAGTAGGGGGAGAGTAAATAAAGGAACGAAAAGAATGAATAGTTTACCTTTGTCTCCTCTTGTCATCTCTTTTATCTTACCAGATTTTACTGGGAAAACCGCTGCTTAAAAATTCTGCGTAACACTCTAGCATTAAACTCGTACCTAGGCCTTTCCGCGCTCAGCAAAAATTTTTTTTTGGTTTGTATAATATTATACAAACCAAAAAAAAAATTTGCAGAGCGCGGAAAGGCCTAGGTACGAGTTTAGTGCTAGAGTGTTACGCAGAATTATTAAGCAGCGGTTTTCCCAGTAAAATCTGGTAAGATAAAAGAGATGACAAGAGGCAACAGAGGTAAACTATTTATTCTTTTCGTTCCTTTATTTACTCTCTCCCTACTCAGCAAGAGTGTGTGCCCCCTGTGGTGGCACTAGAAAACGAATGTTGAACATATTAAAAGGACAAATGACAAACTTCAATACACGAACATCACTCCTGAATAAAACGACAGTTGCGCTTGAATAAAAGGAAACAAGTATTGAAATTGAAAAACGAAGGTCGTACGCGAAAACGACTAATAAATTAAATTTTGATACGAAAAGCGCGCAACTGATACACTTTGACTGACATAATTTAAACATATCACTAACTCAGTTTACTCAAACCAAGGCACACATGGGAACGGGGGACGGGATACTATATCTAAAAACAACTCACAGGAAGGAATAAGGTCAATACCGTAGTTAACTCTCTCACCCTTCCTCTTCCCTTGACTAGTTTGTTTTCCATGATATCAATCCTCTTTCTACGGGGTAGAGAAAAAGTAAAAGATAAAGTTTGCATTAGAGTTGAGTGGCCCACGAGACCGGAGCTCGAGCTTATCCGGGTTCCTGTACCATGATGCGACTGGGAATATTTCTACTCTCCCTTGGATGGTATTCTGTCCATCGCAGGGTTAGCCCGCCCTCAGCATTAAATTCAGTGGTACCCATTTATACACCTGGGTGAAGAGAGGCACTGTAAAAGTTAAGTGTCTTACACTCTCCTAGGGTGATCAGAAACTAAGACAGGGTCGACTTGTTGCAAAGAATTGGTGATGCTCAATTATTAAAATGAATTCATGTGGTGCCCACAAAACATGTACAGCTTTCTGGAATTCCTTTCAACATTTTTGACGATGAGCCCGACCGACAGTTTTAAATAGGAGTGTTTTAATATGTTATCTTTAGTTATTTAATTTTCATTGCAATAATACACATGAAAAAATTACTCGATTCTGATTGGCTGAGAGTAGTGCAGTTCAAGTGTAACACCAGTGCAAAAAGTGTAACACCAGTGCAAATTACACATCGTAATTCTGGATTATGATTTATAAACAGACAATGAGAAATTTTGTAGGCCAATGATCTCATGTAAAGCAATGACAAACACTCTGTACGGAAACTCTGAAAAACGTTTTCTCAATTGCGAAAAAATGGCTTCACGAAACATATTCCGCACTTTTTCCGCGCGAATGTTTTTTTATGTTTAAATCATTAATAAGTAATCATGCGGTTTTTCTCGTTCAATTTGAAATTAATTTGCACTTGTGAAATTTTCAAAAAGCTGAAATTGCACTCGCCGAAGCGGCTTGTACAATTTCAGCTTTTTGAAAAACTCACTCGTGCAAATTAATTCCAAATTGAACTCGAAACCGTATGATTTCCTATATTAATTTTTTGTGGAGACGAGTTATTAGACAGAAGTAAACCTTAACAAGTTCTCATATTCATTTTATGTGCACAAGCTTATTAATGAATCAACAAATACTGAACTGAATCGTAAATCATAATTCATTAAGCTTTGATGTATTTATAGAGAGGAAAACTGAAATCTCCCGCGCCTTATTACAATATTAGAAAATAGACCGATTTACATAATCACACTGACACAATCATTCTGTGCGCGATCACAAGTCTGGAATTTTTTTATTGCAAAATATTACTTGTGATGAAAATTTTATTACGTTTCGTTCCTCCCTCAGACTGTTTTCATCCACATTAAACATTTTACACACAAATACATCTTCTTTGCCGACTATGATAACTTCTCTCATGAAATTTTAATATATAGATTTAGGCCAGCCTAAAACAGTCCGGGATCGTTATCATTTTTGATAACCTCGACAACTCGACCAAAACAAACCATAAACCAATCGCTGCACAAGTTTTCGTTCACGTGACGTTATTTGGTAGCAACAGTGTATAATTCAATATGCGGTCGACGAGGCGCTGCGATGAAAGGAGCTACTCATCACAATGCAGCTTCGTTGAATTAAATTTATGTTTGCTTCATAATAGGTTATGGGATTATGGAATAAAAACAGAAATGTATGGAAGAAAACTGTCTCTGTCCAAAGTTACTGCGAATTCAATTTCCTGATAGACACCGTATGATATTTGTTCCGCGAGTAAAATGACACAACGAAGAGTAGACAACAAATATTCTGTTCACAAAAGCGTTGTTTATTGACACTAATTTGATAATAGCTTCCATTTTCACTCAGGCTTCATTTTCTTGGTAGCTGGCGAAGCTGCTTGTTCAAGAGTCCGTAGTAAATATAAACGAAAAAGTGACAGTAAATATAGGTTTTTCTTTCTCGCCGCTTCGCGACTCGCGTTCGCCGCTTCGCGGCTCCCTCGCAGCTCTCTCATGCAGTAAAAAATAAAGAAAAACCTCTGGGACCAGGGTCCAGTAAATAGATCTTGAGTTTATAAATTGACACTGAACAAGCTCCTTCTGTACCGGGCTTCTGTGTTCCAAGCGAAGCTAAGAGCTGTAACTTAATTTCGTTTAGTTTGCGTGTCTGATATCAAACAGTATAACTTGTAACAGTTACTGAATTCAACAGCCGGGCTCGGCGTAGTAACACGCAAAATGCGAATAGCTAACATGTTCACGAAATATTTGTTCCTCCATAGCTAACATTTAGAGAGCTTAAAACATATCTTGCAATACAAACGAGCCGAGAGAGAAAAAACCTGGCACAAAACAGAGGTGTCAAATTCTACAAATTTCACGCGGATTGCAGCGGAAGCCAACCTGACATATGACCTATGTCCTTCCAAAACAACAGGATTTTTGCTTAGCAAAATATTCAAAGATCCCCAGATCGTACCATACAAACGGGGCAGATCCTTAGAGATATACTAGTTCGAGCAAAACTTCCTAAAGCGGCTATTACACGCGGATAGGAGTTGCGTAGGCTTGTTACCCCATTGTTGTCACTCGCTGAATCCAACAATAAGCTTCATTATACAATGACTGGTGTGCCAGAAAACTGACCTAGTTTGGCCGGCATTTCTTGAAAATATTTCAGGACCACGAATGTGTGGACATTGAATCTTGGACTCAAAAATATAGGCAACTTACCTTTTAATGCATTTGCCGATTGACCGTCTCAGGTGATAAAAATACCCCACGTACGTCAGGCAAACATTAGGTAGGGATGAATAACATCGTTGTCCTCTTCAATGTCGGTATCATGTCGTTCGAATTCAAGCTCGAATTTTTCTTTAGGTCTTGCAGAAGTCTTTTTCGAAGACGCAGTCTTGCCACAAAATCGACATAAATTTGCTGTTTTGATTCTGTGGGCACCAGCATCCGCCATCTCAATACCTAGGAACACATCAATTACAGTGTTAGATATGGCCGCCGTTACGAACAGCACATCGCAAATCAAAATACCCCGTACACTTTTTTCACAGATCGTGCACAACACTAAAAACAGATTCAATCCCAAGTATATAGTGTGAAGATTAACGACATATTTTTTGTGATTGTCACAAAAATCTGAAAGCAACCTAAATCTAATGACAAAATGAAAAAACATACCTGATCTGTATGCAAAATTGCAAGGGCTGTTTCACTTTACGAGTAGCATTTTACATCGTTTACGCTGGTCTTCAGCCGCCATCTTCAACACGCGAGGCTCTTCATTTTTCGGTACTTATCGAATAGAGTTATGGGTAAATTACCCGAGCATAATCGAACAAATAACGAGCAAAGCGAAATGAATACAAAAATTCCCGATTTTTGAAATGGCCGCCATTATATGACGTCACACGGTTATCAAATCTGATAACGATCCCGGACTGTAAAAGCGTAGCTCCTTGGCCAGGTTGTTCAGAGCCCGATTAAGCTAACCCAGAAAAAGGTAGAATTTTAATTTGAGTTTTCTAACTTTGCGTTGAGGCTTTCGGTTTTGAGTTTTATAAACACAAAACAAAGCAGCAAAAAACATTTGTATAGAACAAAAAGTTATAATTCGAAAAAATGTTAACCCTGGGCTAGCGTTAACAGGCTTCATCAGAACAATCCTGCCCTGTTTTCAACAAGTTAACCTCAAAACTCTTATTCTTTGGCCATTTCAGCTTTAACAGAAATAATACACAAACTGCGGTTACAAACATGACAAAACAACGCATGTAAAAAACTTTGATTAATGACTTAACGTTTCGTATGCCTCAACATACATCCTCAGAAGTGACGGTTGGATAATACAACAAGATATTTAAATGCTTAAGAGAAAGACTGGAACCTAATTAAGACAATAGTGAAAAAAAAACTGATAATATACAGACCAATTAAAGTCTGCTGGACAATATATAAAAGGCTAGTAAAGTAAAAGTTTCTCGCTGCCCACATTTTCGTTTAAAGAAGGTTTTAAATCCTTAATCAATAATGATTCTTTAATTCTACGATGAATATCAGAACGCCCGGTTGCTAAAATTTCAAATGGTCCCACTTGATATTGTGTCCTGTTGAGGTAATGTGATCCGCTATGGCAGATGTTTGACAACTCTTCGTGAGTGCTTTAAAATGTTCAGTTTTTCTGTCGTGTAAACGACGCTTCGTTTTACCTATGTAAAAGTCATCACAGTCCCAGCAGCTAGCCTTGTAAACAACCTTAGACTTGAGAGAGCGGTTAAGCCTGTCCTTGTAGGGGAATAAAGACTTAATGCGGTGAGTGTTACGAAAAATTATTTTTAGGTTAATACAACCATAGAACTTGTAGATACAAAATTTAAGTTGTTTTGTTATTATTTTACTCTGAAGACCCAGGTAAGGTAAAACGATGTAAACATCTCGTTTGGGTACCGTAGTGATAGGATCTTTAGGTTTGTTTCGGTTTCTTGCCACTACATCGTTCATGTTGTAAGTTATAACACCCCGGGGATAGCCATTGCGTGACAAAAGATTCTTAAGATCATTAAGGGCAGATTGCAATAAAGAGGTCGAGGAACAGATGCGGAGACAGCGATAAGTGAGTGTTCGGATGAGATTAATCTTGTACTTTCGAGGTGTGAATGAGTCCCATTTAGTGTAAAGACCAGTGAAAGTTTTCTTGCGGTAAATGGATGTTGAGAAGGAGTTGTTCTCATGGCGTTTGACTGAAACATCAAGGAAAGGAATTTCGTAGTTGTTTTCAAATTCAACGGTAAATTGAATGTTGTTATGCCGGCTGTTTAGATAATGAAGAAAATTGATAGCCGTGTCTTTGTTGCGAAATAAGGTAAACGTATCATCGACGTATCTAAACCAAACAGAAGGACGATCGCTGCTATTCATAACCCACTTCTCCTCACAATGGCACATTCGCTTTTTTCACCGTTCCCATAATACATCTTGTTTACCCCCCAAAATTTTTACATAAGAATTGTTTTAACCTCTCTTGGGACGCTTGTAAGTCTCAAGAGAAATTAAAAACAATGCTTATGTAAAAATTTTGGGGGGTAAACGAGATGTATTATGGGATCGTGAAAACAGTCAATGAAGATATTTGCTAAAACCGGACCTAAAGGAGAGCCCATGGCAACTCCGTCAACCTGATCATAGTACTGGCCATCAAACACAAAATGGCTTCTATATATTGTCCAGCAGACTTTAATTGGTCTGTATATTATCATTTTTTTTTTCGCTATTGTCTTAATTAGGTTCCAGTCTTTCTCTTAAGCATTTAAATATCTTGTTGTATTATCCAACTGTCACTTCTGAGGATGTATGTTGAGGCATACGAAACGTTAAGTCATTAATCAAAGTTTTTTACAACATGCGTTGTTTTGTCATGTTTGTAACCGCAGTTTGTGTATTATTTCTGTTAAAGTTAACCTCACATGAGCCCGCAATCCTATCGAAAACCAGCACTCTGTCAGCAGTCAACTTCAAAAAAACACGTGACCTCGATGAGTTGTAGACTTGAGCCCGGGATATGGTCACTTGATACTGGTCAGCAGATACCTTGTTTTGACAGGTGTCAATTGATCATAACATGGTTGTCCAATATCAAAGAAGTACATGGTAAAGGCTGCATGTCTTTGTCAACCTATTATTTGGAGTATGGCCGCCATGTTGCGCGACTCCAACGTCGTCGTTGTCGTCGCCGTCGTGCGTACGCGCCCACGAGCAATACCGCTGCCCATGATAACTATGAGAAAATCAATTCATGGGTTTCTTCAGGAGCCATAATCAGGGACGGAGACCGTAAGCGCGCGCCATTTCTAGTATTGGGGTTGGCCCCAATGTATGGGACAATTTTTCTATTTTTAGAACAAATTGCGCCATCGCCTGCGGCACACGAGCGTACATTGCTGCGAGGTTTTTCGAGGATGTCGCGCAGGGGAAATTGCGTCCGAAATTCCCGAAATCGTTAATGCTTTTGACCCACAACTCAACGCCTTTATGGCTCTTGGAATTTTCCTTAAGTATTTTCGCCGTAAGCTGCTCCAGTTTGAGGGAAGACAGTACCGAATTTAGGTATGTCCCGCTTTATATCGCTGACCAAGTAGAGTTCCGCTGCTCCTTAGCTTTTACAAGAACTTCACATTACTCCAATCTAAATTTCACATAAACATGAAGAAGATTAACAGCTTTTCCATAACACAGAAAAAAAAAAACTAGTTGAATATGTTTGGATATAGCAGCGTTTAGGCCCAATAAGTGACAATAGGTTTATGTCTGTAGATGCTGCTTAGTTTTGTTTGTTTAAAAATCCAATAAATTGTCTGTTGTCGATTAATAAGAGCGCCGCCGATGCGTATTTTGCACAGCTACAGTAGTAAAATACCTCTAGTTTTTGAATATGTTTAAGGTTGATTAATGTTTGAGAACATATTAAGAGCTTAGCTGAAAATATATGAATACAGCAGAAATAATCAGAAAAATTACGATGACGCTTTCAATCAACTTGAATAAAGATTTCGATCGAGTGAAAACTCCTTGTTTATTCTATTTTCGTAGTTTAAAGTTTCACTATGTGAAAGAAACACACATGATGTTAGTAGCCTTTTGGTGAACGTTGGTGAAAATTGTTGTAGTATCTCGGCGTAAAAGACAACGAAACAAGTCTTTTTCACGATTTGTTCACAATCTGAAAACACCGACTCGGACTTGAAAGTGCACGCGCTGCACTATGCAAATGAGCTACTCGTACACGTCAGACTTGCCTTTCAAAAACTTTTGCAAACTCGCCAAACGAGCAGAAACAATAAGAAACTATCAAAAACAGGTTTTGGTTATGATTTAGCATTGTTTGGCAAACTCACAAATTAACTCGATACCGGGGTAAACAGATTTCTTACAGAACTTTTCTCTACAAAACAAACACAAAAGTTTTAAACACGTATTACTAGCCGGCGAGCGGATTTTATTCATTCACAGCGCGAAATTAAAAAAATTCTCAACCTGAAAAAACACACCTTTTCCATTAAATCAGAGCATAAAAGTACATAGAAGAGCCCTGGTTCTTCTTCTCTGCCTTATTCCCTGCCATTGCTGTGAAAAATCTGCAAGAGGATCTCGCAACTCTCACCATTTCATCACACAACGTGGCAACATCCACGCGAGAGCCCAAGACACGTGCGTGGATCAGCGCGGATATATGACGTCAGGATGGCGCAATTTGTTCTAAAAATAGAAAAATTGTCCCATATCATGGGTCCGCGCGCATCCCAAGACTTACGGTCTCCGTCCCTGATTATGGCTCCTGGTTTCTTTTTCCCTATATGGTTATGGGGCTCCGCTTGGCGGTCGTTTCGGCCGCCGGTGCTCCGCTATTAACTCATTCAAAGCTCATTAATAATTTTTGACTTTTCGTGCTTTACCTGCAAGGTTACCGAAGCGTAACAAGCGTAAAGTTGTCTCGGGCGGTAGGGTTACCCTACCTGTAAATTTTGCTTGTAAACCCGTGCTATCTTTTAACCATCTTGCTAGGGCTGGCAGTAGGGCTACCCTACCTCCTTGTAAACAGGGCCTTAAACCCCGGTAAAAACACTATCAAACTAAAAAGCCTGGGGGCGGCATTTGATTTCAGTCCAGGGGAGAGCGGGACTGATTGTATTTGTATAGGAAATGGCACGATTTCTAGGGGTATTTGGGATAAATACCGCGAGTGATATTTCAAAACTCACCAAAATATCACGAGCCGCCGCGGCGAGTGATATTTGGGGAGTTTTGAAATATCACGAGCCGGTATTTATCCCAAATACCCCGAAGAAAGCGTGCTATTTTTTGTTTATACTACAAGGCAAAGAATTTCGCACTTTACGTAACACACATATTTTTATTTAGTCACGAGCAATTGATTGGGTTTACAACCCTGTCCACGGAGGAAGCGAGCTTTCCCTTCGAGTACTTTGCGACTGTTGACAAACTCTCTGTCCTCGGCAATGGAAATGTTGCTGCCTGTTTCCTTTAAATGACGGTCCAGGGAAGCTATCATTACTCGCAAACTGTCTGGCTCGTAGTCTGAACCATCCTTCTTTCTCACCTCGGCGAAAAGCCTTTGAAGCTTCTCGTCAAGTTCCTTGGCTTCGAAGCTCACAATATCTGGACTGTATCCTTTTTCTTCAGCCCATGTCGTCCAAACAGTAAGCCAGGTCTTAGTGCTTTTCTTTGTGTTCGAATTTTCGACATTTTCCTTAAACTGTTGCAGTTCTTTCGCGTCACAATCGGGAAACCTGTCCGCCATTGTTTTAAAATTAGAAACAATCATTTGTCAGTTACCATGGAAACTGACGTAATTTTTACATGTTATAGTATCAAATTTGGCTTAAAATCTACTTGTCTTAGCAATCACATTTTAAAAATTTCTTAGCTGTGATAACATGTAAAAATTACGTCAGTTTCCATGGTAACTGACAAATGATTGTTTCTAATTTTAAAACAATGGCGGACAGGTTTCCCGATTGTGCCGCGAAAGAACTGCAACAGTTTAAGGAAAATGTCGAAAATTCGAACACAAAGAAAAGCACTAAGACCTGGCTTACTGTTTGGACGACATGGGCTGAAGAAAAAGGATACAGTCCAGATATTGTGAGCTTCGAAGCCAAGGAACTTGACGAGAAGCTTCAAAGGCTTTTCGCCGAGGTGAGAAAGAAGGATGGTTCAGACTACGAGCCAGACAGTTTGTGAGTAATGATAGCTTCCCTGGACCATCATTTAAAGGAAACAGGCAGCAACATTTCCATTGCCGAGGACAGAGAGTTTGTCAACAGTCGCAAAGTACTCGAAGGGAAAGCTCGCTTCCTCCGTGGACAGGGTTGTAAACCCAATCAATTGCTCGTGACTAAATAAAAATATGTGTGTTACGTAAAGTGCGAAATTCTTTGCCTTGTAGTATAAACAAAAAATAGCACGCTTTCTTCGGGGTATTTGGGATAAATACCGGCTCGTGATATTTCAAAACTCCCCAAATATCACTCGCCGCGGCGGCTCGTGATATTTTGGTGAGTTTTGAAATATCACTCGCGGTATTTATCCCAAATACCCCTAGAAATCGTGCCATTTCCTATACAATACAATCAGTCCCGCTCTCCCCTGGACTGAAATCAAATGCCGCCCCCAGGCTTTTTAGTTTGATAGTGTTTTTACCGGGGTTTAAGGCCCTGTTTACAAGGAGGTAGGGTAGCCCTACTGCCAGCCCTAGCAAGATGGTTAAAAGATAGCACGGGTTTACAAGCAAAATTTACAGGTAGGGTAACCCTACCGCCCGAGACAACTTTACGCTTGTTACGCTTCGGTAACCTTGCAGGTAAAGCACGAAAAGTCAAAAATTATTAATGAGCTTTGAATGAGTTAATAGCGGAGCACCGGCGGCCGAAACGACCGCCAAGCGGAGCCCCATAACCATATAGGGAAAAAGAAACCAGGAGCCATAATCAGGGACGGAGACCGTAAGTCTTGGGATGCGCGCGGACCCATGATATGGGACAATTTTTCTATTTTTAGAACAAATTGCGCCATCCTGACGTCATATATCCGCGCTGATCCACGCACGTGTCTTGGGCTCTCGCGTGGATGTTGCCACGTTGTGTGATGAAATGGTGAGAGTTGCGAGATCCTCTTGCAGATTTTTCACAGCAATGGCAGGGAATAAGGCAGAGAAGAAGAACCAGGGCTCTTCTATGTACTTTTATGCTCTGATTTAATGGAAAAGGTGTGTTTTTTCAGGTTGAGAATTTTTTTAATTTCGCGCTGTGAATGAATAAAATCCGCTCGCCGGCTAGTAATACGTGTTTAAAACTTTTGTGTTTGTTTTGTAGAGAAAAGTTCTGTAAGAAATCTGTTTACCCCGGTATCGAGTTAATTTGTGAGTTTGCCAAACAATGCTAAATCATAACCAAAACCTGTTTTTGATAGTTTCTTATTGTTTCTGCTCGTTTGGCGAGTTTGCAAAAGTTTTTGAAAGGCAAGTCTGACGTGTACGAGTAGCTCATTTGCATAGTGCAGCGCGTGCACTTTCAAGTCCGAGTCGGTGTTTTCAGATTGTGAACAAATCGTGAAAAAGACTTGTTTCGTTGTCTTTTACGCCGAGATACTACAACAATTTTCACCAACGTTCACCAAAAGGCTACTAACATCATGTGTGTTTCTTTCACATAGTGAAACTTTAAACTACGAAAATAGAATAAACAAGGAGTTTTCACTCGATCGAAATCTTTATTCAAGTTGATTGAAAGCGTCATCGTAATTTTTCTGATTATTTCTGCTGTATTCATATATTTTCAGCTAAGCTCTTAATATGTTCTCAAACATTAATCAACCTTAAACATATTCAAAAACTAGAGGTATTTTACTACTGTAGCTGTGCAAAATACGCATCGGCGGCGCTCTTATTAATCGACAACAGACAATTTATTGGATTTTTAAACAAACAAAACTAAGCAGCATCTACAGACATAAACCTATTGTCACTTATTGGGCCTAAACGCTGCTATATCCAAACATATTCAACTAGTTTTTTTTTTTCTGTGTTATGGAAAAGCTGTTAATCTTCTTCATGTTTATGTGAAATTTAGATTGGAGTAATGTGAAGTTCTTGTAAAAGCTAAGGAGCAGCGGAACTCTACTTGGTCAGCGATATAAAGCGGGACATACCTAAATTCGGTACTGTCTTCCCTCAAACTGGAGCAGCTTACGGCGAAAATACTTAAGGAAAATTCCAAGAGCCATAAAGGCGTTGAGTTGTGGGTCAAAAGCATTAACGATTTCGGGAATTTCGGACGCAATTTCCCCTGCGCGACATCCTCGAAAAACCTCGCAGCAATGTACGCTCGTGTGCCGCAGGCGATGGCGCAATTTGTTCTAAAAATAGAAAAATTGTCCATACATTGGGGCCAACCCCAATACTAGAAATGGCGCGCGCTTACGGTCTCCGTCCCTGATTATGGCTCCTGAAGAAACCCATGAATTGATTTTCTCATAGTTATCATGGGCAGCGGTATTGCTCGTGGGCGCGTACGCACGACGGCGACGACAACGACGACGTTGGAGTCGCGCAACATGGCGGCCATACTCCAAATAATAGGTTGACAAAGACATGCAGCCTTTACCATGTACTTCTTTGATATTGGACAACCATGTTATGATCAATTGACACCTGTCAAAACAAGGTATCTGCTGACCAGTATCAAGTGACCATATCCCGGGCTCAAGTCTACAACTCATCGAGGTCACGTGTTTTTTTGAAGTTGACTGCTGACAGAGTGCTGGTTTTCGATAGGATTGCGGGCTCATGTGAGGTTAACTTTAACAGAAATAATACACAAACTGCGGTTACAAACATGACAAAACAACGCATGTTGTAAAAAACTTTGATTAATGACTTAACGTTTCGTATGCCTCAACATACATCCTCAGAAGTGACAGTTGGATAATACAACAAGATATTTAAATGCTTAAGAGAAAGACTGGAACCTAATTAAGACAATAGCGAAAAAAAAAATGATAATATACAGACCAATTAAAGTCTGCTGGACAATATATAGAAGCCATTTTGTGTTTGATGGCCAGTACTATGATCAGGTTGACGGAGTTGCCATGGGCTCTCCTTTAGGTCCGGTTTTAGCAAATATCTTCATTGACTGTTTTCACGATCCCATAATACATCTCGTTTACCCCCCAAAATTTTTACATAAGCATTGTTTTTAATTTCTCTTGAGACTTACAAGCGTCCCAAGAGAGGTTAAAACAATTCTTATGTAAAAATTTTGGGGGGTAAACAAGATGTATTATGGGAACGGTGAAAAAAGCGAATGTGCCATTGTGAGGAGAAGTGGGTTATGAATAGCAGCGATCGTCCTTCTGTTTGGTTTAGATACGTCGATGATACGTTTACCTTATTTCGCAACAAAGACACGGCTATCAATTTTCTTCATTATCTAAACAGCCGGCATAACAACATTCAATTTACCGTTGAATTTGAAAACAACTACGAAATTCCTTTCCTTGATGTTTCAGTCAAACGCCATGAGAACAACTCCTTCTCAACATCCATTTACCGCAAGAAAACTTTCACTGGTCTTTACACTAAATGGGACTCATTCACACCTCGAAAGTACAAGATTAATCTCATCCGAACACTCACTTATCGCTGTCTCCGCATCTGTTCCTCGACCTCTTTATTGCAATCTGCCCTTAATGATCTTAAGAATCTTTTGTCACGCAATGGCTATCCCCGGGGTGTTATAACTTACAACATGAACGATGTAGTGGCAAGAAACCGAAACAAACCTAAAGATCCTATCACTACGGTACCCAAACGAGATGTTTACATCGTTTTACCTTACCTGGGTCTTCAGAGTAAAATAATAACAAAACAACTTAAATTTTGTATCTACAAGTTCTATGGTTGTATTAACCTAAAAATAATTTTTCGTAACACTCACCGCATTAAGTCTTTATTCCCCTACAAGGACAGGCTTAACCGCTCTCTCAAGTCTAAGGTTGTTTACAAGGCTAGCTGCTGGGACTGTGATGACTTTTACATAGGTAAAACGAAGCGTCGTTTACACGACAGAAAAACTGAACATTTTAAAGCACTCACGAAGAGTTGTCAAACATCTGCCATAGCGGATCACATTACCTCAACAGGACACAATATCAAGTGGGACCATTTGAAATTTTAGCAACCGGGCGTTCTGATATTCATCGTAGAATTAAAGAATCATTATTGATTAAGGATTTAAAACCTTCTTTAAACGAAAATGTGGGCAGCGAGAAACTTTTACTTTACTAGCCTTTTATATATTGTCCAGCAGACTTTAATTGGTCTGTATATTATCAGTTTTTTTTTCACTATTGTCTTAATTAGGTTCCAGTCTTTCTCTTAAGCATTTAAATATCTTGTTGTATTATCCAACCGTCACTTCTGAGGATGTATGTTGAGGCATACGAAACGTTAAGTCATTAATCAAAGTTTTTTACATGCGTTGTTTTGTCATGTTTGTAACCGCAGTTTGTGTATTATTTCTGTTAAAGCTGAAATGGCCAAAGAATAAGAGTTTTGAGGTTAACTTGTTGAAAACAGGGCAGGATTGTTCTGATGAAGCCTGTTAACGCTAGCCCAGGGTTAACATTTTTTCGAATTATAACTTTTTGTTCTATACAAATGTTTTTTGCTGCTTTGTTTTGTGTTTATAAAACTCAAAACCGAAAGCCTCAACGCAAAGTTAGAAAACTCAAATTAAAATTCTACCTTTTTCTGGGTTAGCTTAATCGGGCTCTGAACAACCTGGCCAAGGAGCTACGCTTTTACAGTCCGGGATCGTTATCAGATTTGATAACCGTGTGACGTCATATAATGGCGGCCATTTCAAAAATCGGGAATTTTTGTATTCATTTCGCTTTGCTCGTTATTTGTTCGATTATGCTCGGGTAATTTACCCATAACTCTATTCGATAAGTACCGAAAAATGAAGAGCCTCGCGTGTTGAAGATGGCGGCTGAAGACCAGCGTAAACGATGTAAAATGCTACTCGTAAAGTGAAACAGCCCTTGCAATTTTGCATACAGATCAGGTATGTTTTTTCATTTTGTCATTAGATTTAGGTTGCTTTCAGATTTTTGTGACAATCACAAAAAATATGTCGTTAATCTTCACACTATATACTTGGGATTGAATCTGTTTTTAGTGTTGTGCACGATCTGTGAAAAAAGTGTACGGGGTATTTTGATTTGCGATGTGCTGTTCGTAACGGCGGCCATATCTAACACTGTAATTGATGTGTTCCTAGGTATTGAGATGGCGGATGCTGGTGCCCACAGAATCAAAACAGCAAATTTATGTCGATTTTGTGGCAAGACTGCGTCTTCGAAAAAGACTTCTGCAAGACCTAAAGAAAAATTCGAGCTTGAATTCGAACGACATGATACCGACATTGAAGAGGACAACGATGTTATTCATCCCTACCTAATGTTTGCCTGACGTACGTGGGGTATTTTTATCACCTGAGACGGTCAATCGGCAAATGCATTAAAAGGTAAGTTGCCTATATTTTTGAGTCCAAGATTCAATGTCCACACATTCGTGGTCCTGAAATATTTTCAAGAAATGCCGGCCAAACTAGGTCAGTTTTCTGGCACACCAGTCATTGTATAATGAAGCTTATTGTTGGATTCAGCGAGTGACAACAATGGGGTAACAAGCCTACGCAACTCCTATCCGCGTGTAATAGCCGCTTTAGGAAGTTTTGCTCGAACTAGTATATCTCTAAGGATCTGCCCCGTTTGTATGGTACGATCTGGGGATCTTTGAATATTTTGCTAAGCAAAAATCCTGTTGTTTTGGAAGGACATAGGTCATATGTCAGGTTGGCTTCCGCTGCAATCCGCGTGAAATTTGTAGAATTTGACACCTCTGTTTTGTGCCAGGTTTTTTCTCTCTCGGCTCGTTTGTATTGCAAGATATGTTTTAAGCTCTCTAAATGTTAGCTATGGAGGAACAAATATTTCGTGAACATGTTAGCTATTCGCATTTTGCGTGTTACTACGCCGAGCCCGGCTGTTGAATTCAGTAACTGTTACAAGTTATACTGTTTGATATCAGACACGCAAACTAAACGAAATTAAGTTACAGCTCTTAGCTTCGCTTGGAACACAGAAGCCCGGTACAGAAGGAGCTTGTTCAGTGTCAATTTATAAACTCAAGATCTATTTACTGGACCCTGGTCCCAGAGGTTTTTCTTTATTTTTTACTGCATGAGAGAGCTGCGAGGGAGCCGCGAAGCGGCGAACGCGAGTCGCGAAGCGGCGAGAAAGAAAAACCTATATTTACTGTCACTTTTTCGTTTATATTTACTACGGACTCTTGAACAAGCAGCTTCGCCAGCTACCAAGAAAATGAAGCCTGAGTGAAAATGGAAGCTATTATCAAATTAGTGTCAATAAACAACGCTTTTGTGAACAGAATATTTGTTGTCTACTCTTCGTTGTGTCATTTTACTCGCGGAACAAATATCATACGGTGTCTATCAGGAAATTGAATTCGCAGTAACTTTGGACAGAGACAGTTTTCTTCCATACATTTCTGTTTTTATTCCATAATCCCATAACCTATTATGAAGCAAACATAAATTTAATTCAACGAAGCTGCATTGTGATGAGTAGCTCCTTTCATCGCAGCGCCTCGTCGACCGCATATTGAATTATACACTGTTGCTACCAAATAACGTCACGTGAACGAAAACTTGTGCAGCGATTGGTTTATGGTTTGTTTTGGTCGAGGTTGTCGAGGTTATCAAAAATGATAACGATCCCGGACTGTTTTAGGCTGGCCTAAATCTATATATTAAAATTTCATGAGAGAAGTTATCATAGTCGGCAAAGAAGATGTATTTGTGTGTAAAATGTTTAATGTGGATGAAAACAGTCTGAGGGAGGAACGAAACGTAATAAAATTTTCATCACAAGTAATATTTTGCAATAAAAAAATTCCAGACTTGTGATCGCGCACAGAATGATTGTGTCAGTGTGATTATGTAAATCGGTCTATTTTCTAATATTGTAATAAGGCGCGGGAGATTTCAGTTTTCCTCTCTATAAATACATCAAAGCTTAATGAATTATGATTTACGATTCAGTTCAGTATTTGTTGATTCATTAATAAGCTTGTGCACATAAAATGAATATGAGAACTTGTTAAGGTTTACTTCTGTCTAATAACTCGTCTCCACAAAAAATTAATATAGGAAATCATACGGTTTCGAGTTCAATTTGGAATTAATTTGCACGAGTGAGTTTTTCAAAAAGCTGAAATTGTACAAGCCGCTTCGGCGAGTGCAATTTCAGCTTTTTGAAAATTTCACAAGTGCAAATTAATTTCAAATTGAACGAGAAAAACCGCATGATTACTTATTAATGATTTAAACATAAAAAAACATTCGCGCGGAAAAAGTGCGGAATATGTTTCGTGAAGCCATTTTTTCGCAATTGAGAAAACGTTTTTCAGAGTTTCCGTACAGAGTGTTTGTCATTGCTTTACATGAGATCATTGGCCTACAAAATTTCTCATTGTCTGTTTATAAATCATAATCCAGAATTACGATGTGTAATTTGCACTGGTGTTACACTTTTTGCACTGGTGTTACACTTGAACTGCACTACTCTCAGCCAATCAGAATCGAGTAATTTTTTCATGTGTATTATTGCAATGAAAATTAAATAACTAAAGATAACATATTAAAACACTCCTATTTAAAACTGTCGGTCGGGCTCATCGTCAAAAATGTTGAAAGGAATTCCAGAAAGCTGTACATGTTTTGTGGGCACCACATGAATTCATTTTAATAATTGAGCATCACCAATTCTTTGCAACAAGTCGACCCTGTCTTAGTTTCTGATCACCCTAGGAGAGTGTAAGACACTTAACTTTTACAGTGCCTCTCTTCACCCAGGTGTATAAATGGGTACCACTGAATTTAATGCTGAGGGCGGGCTAACCCTGCGATGGACAGAATACCATCCAAGGGAGAGTAGAAATATTCCCAGTCGCATCATGGTACAGGAACCCGGATAAGCTCGAGCTCCGGTCTCGTGGGCCACTCAACTCTAATGCAAACTTTATCTTTTACTTTTTCTCTACCCCGTAGAAAGAGGATTGATATCATGGAAAACAAACTAGTCAAGGGAAGAGGAAGGGTGAGAGAGTTAACTACGGTATTGACCTTATTCCTTCCTGTGAGTTGTTTTTAGATATAGTATCCCGTCCCCCGTTCCCATGTGTGCCTTGGTTTGAGTAAACTGAGTTAGTGATATGTTTAAATTATGTCAGTCAAAGTGTATCAGTTGCGCGCTTTTCGTATCAAAATTTAATTTATTAGTCGTTTTCGCGTACGACCTTCGTTTTTCAATTTCAATACTTGTTTCCTTTTATTCAAGCGCAACTGTCGTTTTATTCAGGAGTGATGTTCGTGTATTGAAGTTTGTCATTTGTCCTTTTAATATGTTCAACATTCGTTTTCTAGTGCCACCACAGGGGGCACACACTCTTGCTGAGTAGGGAGAGAGTAAATAAAGGAACGAAAAGAATAAATAGTTTACCTCTGTTGCCTCTTGTCATCTCTTTTATCTTACCAGATTTTACTGGGAAAACCGCTGCTTAATAATTCTGCGTAACACTCTAGCACTAAACTCGTACCTAGGCCTTTCCGCGCTCTGCAAATTTTTTTTTTGGTTTGTATAATATTATACAAACCAAAAAAAAAATTTTTGCTGAGCGCGGAAAGGCCTAGGTACGAGTTTAATGCTAGAGTGTTACGCAGAATTTTTAAGCAGCGGTTTTCCCAGTAAAATCTGGTAAGATAAAAGAGATGACAAGAGGAGACAAAGGTAAACTATTCATTCTTTTCGTTCCTTTATTTACTCTCCCCCTACTCAGCAAGAGTGTGTGCCCCCTGTGGTGCCACTGCGACGAAATGTTTCGAATTCATTGTTTCTGCATTCTCTGAATCTTTAAGTGGTTCTTACTCACCTGTCCAAGCCGTTTTGTCCAACAAGCGCGGGAAGACGTTGTTTTTCACGGTTTTTCCCGAGAATTTTTCGTCCACCATTATTAAATCATGTTCCTGCAACCCTATAAGGCTTTGCTGTTTTGTGACGTCATACTCCTAACCAACTAGGCTCACATGGCGAATTTTGTTATAACATCTCTATTTAGTTCACAGTTAATTGGTTTCGCAACGTGAATCTAGCGCTCTATTCGAATCGAATCATGCCCGATCGCTGTGTAATACACGAATGCAGCAATAGATCAGATATGAATGCAGGTGTTTCTGCTCATTTTAGTCCTACAATAAAAAGTGAGCGAGATAAGTGGTTGAGATTTGTGCACACTCACCCCGCGAACTTCAACCCGAGCGGAAATTAAGTTTGTGGCGGGTGTCAGTCCATTTCGTGGAGGAATGCTTTCGTTCAAGAGCGTTTCGTTTGGAGGGCTGTCGACGTCGGCTTATTCCTGGCTCAGTTCCTACAATATAGGAGATCGAGCCAGGGAAACAAACGACAACACCGCAAGGTAAGCCTTGATTAATTTTATCTAAGCTTCAGTTTTGTGTCCGGCAGACATGAAGTTTTCTTTTTCGTAGAATTATCCTATATGTTAAGTCCCAGACATCTCTGCGATTTGTAAATGTATCTTCAAGTAACTCATCAAGTTTAGTATTGATCATATCGCCACGCTATTTTATTTTAGTTTTTTTATCTCTTCTGTTTATTCCAGTCATGTGGCACGCTCGTAAGATGGTGGTTTACCGAAGAGCCTTCCAATGGCTTCCAAAATTCTCAAATCAACCGTAAATAATTTACTGTTTTTTTTTTTCTCAAACACAGGTTTCTGTATCTACTTCTCATGCATATAGATCATAAATGAACTGTAACATTTCTCACAGTCACACCAGAAGTTTCATCCCCAGAAGCTGGCCACTCGGTAATTTAATGGGTTTT
>JAHPZR010022791.1:0-12878 GCA_019787425.1 Platygyra sinensis | reverse complement strand
CGCGGATGATGGGCTCCTGCTTCTAGAGCAGGCAGTTGGGACGAGTTTCGCAGTTGCAGTTTTGACATCGGTTTATTTCAATTCTATAGTTCGCTGGTCACCTAAAGACGATTTCAAGTCCGTACTGCGCACTCTCGAGAGTTTGTTCACGTTTTTTGTTTTGTTTCCTGTATGACGTCACAAAATGTGAACATTGCGAAACTAGCTACAGGAGATAAATTCAAAGTTTCATGTCAACCGCCATTATTGACACGAAGCTTTATCGTTCTCGTATGTTTTGATGAAACAACTTTGCAGCTGTAAAAATCAATGAAGCTTTTGGGGAAAGAACTTGAAAGGCCTTAAAGATAAGGTATGTGGTTCGTGACGAATAACATCGATAAGTATTCTATACAGTGAAGATTTTTATGGTTGTAAGTATCACGTTGGGGAGCTGAAACTGAGCAGTACGGACTGGGAATCATCTTTAATAGTGACAACTTGTGTTTAATTTGTTTTCTCTTTGTTATTGTTGTTGTTGTTGCTTTTGCTGTTAGTATTGTTTGCTTAAGAGAAAGTGCCGCTTCCTCTTTGCCCGCCCTCAAATTGGGAGGTTACAATGAAGTACAAGTACCTGTAGGGCCAGGTGCTCCAGCTTGGGAACCATAGGCGGGTGCTGCAGTAGCTGGTACTCCCGGGGGTCCCGGCGGGCCAGGTGGCCCCGGAAGTCCAGCAGCTCCCGCGTCCCCTGGACTGCCGGGAGCTCCCATAGCTCCCATGGGACCGTCTGATCCACTCGGTCCTTGCTGGCCTAGAAACATTAAAAGGGCAGAAAAATAATGCATTTAAATGGACGTTCAAATCACACCAGTTCAATAAATCTCTAGATCAAAACATGAATTAAAAGACATTTAACATGTTCAAGTCAGTCAGCAAACAGTGGGCTGCCATTGCTTGGTTTTACTAACATTTCTTACTCAAGATGAATGACATAAGAGACCAAGTACTCTATCGATGTAATAAAACACGAGCTGAGGGACAACTTTTGGTAGCGGTCTACCATCAAGAGCTCACCCTCAGGCCCTGGTAGTCCAGCTGGTTCACCTGCTCCAGAGGAGCAACATGTGCTCGGGCATACGCTGACACAGACTGTTTCGCAAATCTCTGGACACGATGGCGGAGGTGCAACGGCTGGTACTCCAGGAGATCCTGGCGGTCCCAGGGGACCTGGTAGACCCGCGGCACCCGGGTCACCTTGGCTGCCGGGTTCTCCCATGGCTCCAGGGGGTCCGTTTTCACCACTGGGCCCTTTCATTCCTGGTGAAGTGAAATGGATTACAACACTGTCAATTATACATATGATAATAACGACAGTGACAATGACGATGTGGTTGACGATCATAATAGCAGAAAACAATCGTAAGAAAATACTCGCGCTTAATGGTTAAAAATCGTGTGTCTATCAAAAAAAAATAACCTAATTAACCTATGAGCTCGAGATTTCTATCGCGTGATAGTTGACGAGAGCGCAGCCTGCGCTAACTATCACGCATAGAAATCAAGAGCGAATAATCTAATTGCTTTAGGATAAATCTACAAGTCGATGAAACCTTTATCTAAATCCTCTTCACATACGCTTCGAAAACGCCAAGAAGCGCCCGCCATTTTGTTAACAAGGGTACACTAACTATCTATCATAGAATAGATACTGAGTAGCGTGGCCAATCAGAGAACGGCCTTCGTGATAGAACGCTTAGCCTAGTACATTTATACTAAAACTCGATAGAAATACAGAGCTAGCACAAGCTCTTGACGTATTGATGGCGCGATCAAAGAGAATTTATATGTTAATAATCAAAGTTAATTAGTTGTTCCTTTTTCCGTCGCGGTGTTTTTTCTTTTTTTAAGGAATAGAAAACACGGTCTCTGTTAAGGAGAACTCGAAAAAGCTGTGGAAACACTCGCCTGCGGCTGGTGTTCCCTCAGCACTTCGCGTTCTCCCAAACTTTCACTCGTGTTTTTAGACAGACTTACGACAAGTCGACCTCATGAGTTTCAGGGTAGAATAGCAGGCACTGAATAAACAAGACGAAGAACTTTTTGAAAGTCTGATAACTCGACTGTTTTCTATTTCCGTAATTATTGTTTTAAGTATGTTTGGTATTGTAATTAATAAAAACGAGAAATATAACTTAAAATCAAGTTTACCTGGTGGGCCTGGTGGAGCTGGCGGTCCGGGGGGTCCAGGAAGGCCAACAGGTCCCATATCCCCTGGTTCCCCTACACTTCCCGGCTGTCCAGGAATTCCTGCGGGTCCTAATGCACCTGTGAGATGAAGCATAATTTTGTATCCTTATACAACTAGAATAATCCTCAACCGACTTCTAAAAGTGTCTCCTGCGATAAAGCAAGAAGCTTTAATGGCGATCAGTAGGAACAAGACCTAATGGTGTACGTCTTAGGTTAATCGGCACAAAGTTTGTCATCCAAGACTGTAAATTTAGCTAAGATTGCTTATTTACTAAGCCATAAAATTCTCTTTTCAAAAAAGAAATTTTAATTGTTTTCGATTTCTTTTCACGTCCATAGAAAGAATTATCCGCATTGTACATACCGGGTGGTCCCGCTAGACTGCCAGGAGGTCCAGGAAGTCCGGGTGGCCCCTGAAGTCCGGGAGGACCGGGTATTCCCTTTGGTCCATCCGGTCCGGGAGGTCCAGGGGGACCGATAGGGCCATCAGGCCCTGGGGGGCCGGGTTGCGGGGGAGCAGGAGGTGGTGGAGCAGGTTGTGTGTAGTATGAGGGGTAATTGCAGCAACCGGGATAACATTCAGGATAGCAGTAATCCGGGCAGTCGTTACCACATGTATAGTCCTCGCGTTTAAATTCTGGAATTAAGAAAATATTTAATCGGATTTAATTTTGAGCTGGGAAAGAGCATTGAGTGGCAAATGCTTACAAATGTAAAAGCCTTAAAAAGTGGTTTTTAAGATCGGATATTGTCTTGCGAGGGCAGTAAAAACACGATTACCGGTTGACTACACCACAGTGAAAGCTTCTGCCATTAAGGTAATTCCCCTGAAATAAAACTGACGATAGATTTTCGTTCAAACTTTGCCCACTGAATATTTATCATATGAGAACTTCAATTTTGAAATAAAAAAGGGGGGTGCCCATACTCATTAAGGAGCACTGGGGCATTGAAAATGACCCATTTTGGCATTATTTAACGCTTATTACAAGAACGCATTCCCAGTAATAATTGTAAATTTTTGTGACCGAGACCCATGAGAACACGCATTAAACTGGAGTCAATGCGTTGTATCAGACACAAATAAACTTTTTAAGTTTGATTTAGACAGAAAGCTGAATCCTTCATTAAAATTTCAACCAAATTTCTTGACATGGTTACCATAGGGCAAAATAGAAAAGACCACAGTTTACTTGCTATTTTCGCTATTTATTCAATTTTCAGCAATAGAAATCAGATCAGTCTTTCCTCAAGCAAAGCTTATGATAAGTTGATTACAAAGACTGGAAAAAAATTGGGGTGCCCATGCTTGTTAGTGAGCTATAGCCATTTTTCAACTGAAAGAGCTCAATGTCAAGGCAAATCCGCCATGTTTTCAGTGCGCACGTGCACGAGAGCGCGCTAAATGACGCCATAAATTATGCGCAGAAAGGATGCGCAGTGCAATTGTGAGGAATAACCTTAAATAACATGCCAGTCTTGAAACTATCCGTAAGCAGTTTCGTTCACATTTTGTCTTCCCTTTCTGTAAATGTATTAAACTTCTTGGGAGATGCATCATTCCTTCCGTCTGTCTTAGGTTTCTTCTGACCTTTTTTTTTTTCATTTGCCCCAGCAATTCAGGCTGCCGCACATTAATAAACCAAATTGAATGTCTCTGTAAGAGTATGTCTGTCTATGGTTTTCGTGTCTTACAAAGAAATCATTAAGTTATTATCAAAAGTAGTTATGGGCTCGTTGTACAAGACAAGATAAAGTAGACTCGTATTGAACCCTTTGCTACACCGTACGATATGAATAGCTCAGTCCACTCTACTTGAGACCAACGGAGACAAGCCTTGTAAATTTTGACGCCTAAATGAGCGCTGTCAATCTTCGGTTTTTTTACTAAGGAGAAGATTGGGAGAGGAAGTAGTAAAAGAACTATAACGCTACTGTGTAAAAGGCCCGTTTACACAGGCGATTTTTGTCGCGGCAACTTGATGCAATTTTTGTCGCGCTAAAGTTGCAACTCCAAAATCGCACGTGTAAACCAGGTGCGATTTTCAGCGCGATTTGTTGCCGCGATGTCGCAAGGGTTTCGAACATGTTTGAAACTTGATGCAACTTTAGCGCGACAAAAATCGCCTATGTAAACGGGCCTTTACAAGTTTTAATCCCTTGCATGTCGATATGCCGTATTGTTCTGCTCCTAAGAGACTGGGAGACAGAAAAGTGTTCAGTTTATACATGATTCAGCAAAGAAACGATCAAAATTAGGTTTTTGTATTTCGTTTCACCTTGTTTTAGCGCCAAACGACCCGAAGTAGATGTGCAAACCATCAAGCATACTCCAAGACAATAAGTGAATGACCAATATTTCCAATCCATATGTTGGTAGTTGCTCTAGAAACAATGAAAGAAAAAATAATAAAAGAAATATATAGATTCTCAACTTGCTTTTCGTCTTTTGAAAGCTTGTTGCATTTTTAAGACCGTAGAAGATTATTTAAAATACTAATACAATAAAATATAATATCGTGTTATAGCTGTTTTTAAAACTACTCCCAGGAGTATGGAGGCGACAGAGGTATTTTAAAAATAATATTTCATAGACAAAATTTCGGATACGCAGCGAAAGTGTATACAGTTATGGGGTTGATATAATGAAATATGACGTAAAACGACAGTAAAATACGTATGTAAGCTGTAATCTTCAAGAATATCTAAAAACTATTATAAATCTAGTGAACTGTGACGGTGATGAAATAAAAGATATATATAAAGGAGAAAGCGCCAAATTTCGACATGAAATCTGTTCGGAGTGATTTTAACGGCGGAAGCCATTTTGAAACATGCTGTTTGTTGAAAACTGGGGAGCAGACCGAGATATCGGTTATGCTTTGTTGTGAAATGCCGAGACAGTGACACGAATTGTTATCATAACATTTTTCTGCTCAAGACTGCCTCCTTAAATATATACAGCTGAATCATAGCATATGGAAAACACACTTACTTTGCTCCGCAGTTATTTTCTCGAATCCGTAATGCTCTGCAGATTTCAATATTCTTTACAAATCAGCTTATCTGAAAATTGTCTTGGTCGACTGGCCAAGTTTTTGTTTCAATCCTCGACCTTTTAATATTTTACAAGCACCAGGACATATCCTTTTGAACAACCAAAGGCATTGAGAGTTCTTCTGTTTGTACTATACAGGTACCCGAAAACAGGTAACTAATCAAGAAATTCTCTTTACCTGTTTCTGCATACAGTTTACATGTTTGCTTGGAGAGCTGAGCATTTGATCACATGAGACATTTTTAGCGAGGTCATTCCATATCTTTGTATTGCTAGTTACTTTACCCTTTTGTAGAAGTGATGTAGGAGGCGCGGTAGCTTCATGGTTATTCCGCTCGTCTCGGGATAGAGTGGTCCCGGTTCGAGCGCTGACCGAGGACACTGTGCGCTGTACCTTGGTTAGACGTTTTGCTCTCACAGTACCACTCAACACCCAGTTTCATGAATGGGTACTGGCGTGCTTAGATGGGGTAACCCTGCGATGGACTAGCATCCCACCTATGCCAGGGGGGGGGAGAGGAGTAGAAATATTCCTAGTCGCTACATGATACAGAAACCTGCATGAGCTCACGCTTGCTGGGCCATTTAACTCGCAGAAAGACTTCCAGTTTCTCACTTTACAAGTTCCGAGTTTTGTAGTCATTATAAAAAGCCTAGCAACAGAAAATATACAGTCAAATCCATCTTTTTCGAATTAAACATCGTTTATTACCGTCGATTTGAATTCTCGAACTACCTGAGTTTTCAAACCCAGCTTGTTTCCCTAAAGGTTCGAAAAATCGGAAATCCACTGTTTGTTGACTGTATGCTTAAAGGGATAAAATTAATGAAAAGAGTCCGTCCTTTGCTAGGAAACAGGTTAAATTTAACGAATAATAAGCTGGTCGATGTAAACTTGGCATGTAGGAAATTTGGCTTTCAAATACTACAAGACGGGGAATTCATAATGTATGAGGGTTTTCTAATTATTTATTTTTATTTTTTCCTTTCCCTTTCTCTGAAACTGGATAACCTAGAGCTTAAAGCTGCCGAAATGAAAAAAAAAAGACCTGCATGGTCGACCGGTCACGTGTCACTTATTTCAGAACTTTGTTACTATTCAATATTTCATTAGCGCTGCGGATTCTGTGTTTTCGCACAATCTAAAAGTATCAATTAAATCTTTTGGAAAAGCTAATCTAATTTATAACACAAGGTTCCCCGCCAAAATTTGATTAATTTAGCGAGATTTCTTCATGTCCTTTTAGCTTTCGGCAAGATTTTTTCCTCTGGTAAATAAAGTACTACAACAGAAAACTTCCGTTAATGTTTTTGGTACACTTTTTATGTTTTCCAATTAACACCACGCCACGCTAAATGAAAGAAAGACATCTTTGAAGTAATATCCCATTGAGCTTGATTCAAGATACATGCGGTGTTTTGAAGGAAGTTGAGCATATTCTAAATTTTTAATTGTAACAAAGTTTCTCCGTCTGCACGCGATAACTTTAAAGGTTGCTATGCAAGATGTTGAAATGCAAAGAATATAGTACACGAGATATGTTTGTATCTAAACGCTGTAAATCACCAAAGTGGTTCGAATTCAGTCTAAAAAGATACAAATTAAACCAAATGTAAATTTCTGTTGATAGCGGTTTTTTTTTTTTCTTCAGAGTAAAATAAATAGCGACTAATGTAATTCCCCGGAGTGCTCAGTCAGGCGAAAGTCGGAACTGAACAAATCCGAGATTACAGCAATACCGACAAATTTTACACTCTAAGATTGTTTGATTATGGTAATTACGTTATTTTCTATCTGATATTAGCAAAAAAAGTCGGACACAATTGAAAGAACACTTGTGTTTTCTGTGCTTGTAAGAAATATTCCTCGGTTTGTTTCTCCTGGAAGAGTTCCATTCACCAAGATTGGAGACATTGTTTCATTTGGATTTTAAAATTGGCATCTATGGCAATATTATTTAATCATTTCATCTTGAGCGGAGCTATTGTTTGTGTCTTATGTTACGGTAAGTCTGAAACACGAATCTACTTTGTTAGCTGCATTTTCAACTCGCTTCCAACACCGAAGGTATCAACTATTCAGGTTTTGGTTGCAGCGTGCGAATGCGATCAACGTTGTCGTTGTGTTTACTTACATTGGAAGCTTTCAGTTAAGCGTATGATCATTCGATAGCTTCTCCTCATCTTCACGAACTAAATCTAAGCAAAATGGTCTTAAGAATTGCGTATCTAATCATTAAGAAACATTTTTTTTTTTAAGAATCATAATCAGATCCGTAACGGACGGCGTGGGTTGAAAAGTTTTCAGCTGAGGTCAAATGTAATGTATATGAAGACAGATGTACTGATTAAGCTTAAATCCAGTTTTACGAGCAAGTTAAACATAATGCA
Source organism: Platygyra sinensis (assembly GCA_019787425.1). Classification (NCBI taxonomy): domain Eukaryota; kingdom Metazoa; phylum Cnidaria; class Anthozoa; order Scleractinia; family Merulinidae; genus Platygyra; species Platygyra sinensis. Next base: position 5,200 of record JAHPZR010022791.1, on the reverse strand, counting down.
GCAAGCGCTTGTGCTTGACGAAGTCGAGATGGGATAGAAAGAAAAAAATGGTAAAAAAGCAAGTGAAATCATGAACATTTATTACTGAGAAAATCCAAGAGGTCTGCTTGCCGGCCAACACGAATCAGATTACTTCATGAATAAACAGAGGGCTTGATCTGTAATTTTACCACCTTGTGAAAACTGAATCCGGTAACGGTTACATTGAAAACGTAAAGCTGTATGTTTTTCTTTAATTTGTTGGTTTTGTTTCAATAGCATTCGGAGCAGTTCATTTTGATCCTATCTTAAAAAGGACTGCGCGGCAGATTCATGACCCAGCCAAGAATATGCGAAACATCTGCCTCATTTCAACAATCCTTTTCAAAATTGTAATCATCGTCGATTACATTACAGCGGCTCGTCATATTTGACTATTATCTTTTTTTTTACCATGTAAACTGGGTTAAATAATTGCCTCTTAATCAAAGGTGAAGAAATCTTAAATGATCCATCTGAGGACAGAGGTATACATCAAGTTCTTGACATGTGTTTTGTTTGTGTTTTGTTGTAAAAAAAAAACAGATAGATCCCCCGTGTTGCTGTGTGTGTTTGTTCAGTAAGAGATCAAAGATCAAAGATGACGTAAAAAAATATTATAAGAAACAGTACACAAGTGAAACACTCACCTTAAGGATTTGTGCCATTTTTACCCACTTTTGTCATCATCTGTGATCTTTTACTGAAGTGAGACTATTTGTTAAACACCAGCTTTAGAAAACCACTCTGATAAGAAACGAATTCTAACCTCGGATGAAACATCCGATATCTTTTTCATTAGGTTTAGACGGTGGAAACATCTTGTGCAAAACACAGAACCACTCCTTTCAAGGGAGTGAATTATCTGTGAATTCCAGCGAAACAGTTTCCCTAAATTGTTCCATCGTCCAAGGGGGACCAGCAAGGCAGATCACGTGGACGAAAAAAGGCAGCACAGTGAACAGTCAGCGGCTATTCACAATATCATCATCGGCCCCAGGTCTCTGGTCGAGTTTGCGATTAAGCAATATCAGCGTAGATGACTCTGGGACATACCAATGTAAAGTGAAGAGAAACAGGAAACGGGATGTTTGCTACGTAGTTCTCCATGTATATTGTAAGTGATATGTTTCCACCCTCCTACACCAAGCTTTAGTCTCCCCTGAAATTAAATCTTCGTAGAGATTGAGAAGAGAACAGAATTTGAATTAACCTATCATCTCGCTGTTATTGTAACAAGCAGATATCGTAAGACCCAGATTGGCAGGTTCATGACAGATTAAGAACGGACACAGGCATGGGCCTCCTAGAAAAAGTTTTTGCTTTCTTTGATCAGTTCTATCTATACTGAGAGAATATAAGATGTCATAATTGCTTCTAGAGTTGAGCATTTATTATTTTCATATTCCTTTTACACCAATGAAATTTAACATTTGCAATGTTTCCTCGCGGAAGATTTTGATGGTAAACTGCGAAATTTTAATTGTCAAACAACACGCAATGGTAAGTTTTGTTATCGTCGACCAAGTCTCAATTAACAAGAAAAGACATCTACAGATAAAATGTAGTGAGAATAGATTTAATTGCGAACCAAATCATGAGAGGGGGGCCCTTAGGAATTATCCTGTGGCAGCTAGAAACCGTCGAAGTCATAGCCGGCTCCTCAGTGTTCAATTACCAAATGAAGGCCATTCTAACATAGTATTTCCTAACTCATCAAGCTCGCCCACGCATTTTGACAACGAAGGGATTTTTCACTACGACACCACAAATTATGTCTGAAGGACGTAACCCTGTCTTCCATTGTTACGCAAGTGGTTGGCCGAAGCCTTCCTTCACCTGGCTCAAAGACGGAACGGAGATTCAAGATGGCGATGCTCAGCACTCGTATGTGCTAACAGAGAGAGCCAAGGGCCTTGATTCAGGCCTGGATTTAGACATTCTTTACGTCAGACAGAAGCATGCTGGTCGATACAGCTGTGTGGCAAGAAACAGATTTGGTGAGGAACAACGTGACATTAATCTCTTCCTTGAAAGTAAGTATCCAGGGCTGGGTTGTTCCGCAAAGACTGGATAGGGCTAACCCACTGGATTCGCAAGAAGTTTGATTTCAGTTTTGAAACTTTGGTGGGAGGCGCGGTGGCCTCGTGGTTAGTACGCTCGTCTTCGGAGCGAGTGGTCCGGGTTCGAGCCCTGGCCGAGGACATTGTGTTGTGTTCTTGGGCAAGACACTTTACTCTCACAGTGCCTCTCTCCACTCAGGTGTATAAATGGGTACCGGCAAATTTAATGCTGGGGGGTAACCCTGCGATGGACTAGCATCCCATCCAGGGGGAAGTAGAAATACTCTTAGTCGCTTCATGCTAAGGAAACCGGGATAAGCTCCGGCCTGATGGGCCACTAGGCTCGTATGCAGACCTTTGAAACTTTTCGATGAGGTTTTTGGTTTATATTTCCGGTCCTTCTGTCTTACGTTTGAAAAATCGTAAACTACACAAAACCTAAGCAGTGAAAAGCATAAACAAAAATTAATGCTTCGGGGTTATAATGGATTCTCGTCCCCAGAGCCCACGATCCTTCTGGCTTGCGGCGGGAATCAAGAGCTCTGGGAGCAACCATTTTAGGCATGCGCCATAGATGCAGACTGTGTGAGACTGGATGGGCAGAATTCGGCTATTTCCTTTGTTATTTCAAAATGGTTGCTCCCAGAGCTCTCGTTTTCCGACCGCTGGTCAAGGGGAACGAGGCTCTGGCTTATTTCAATCAATCAGGCCCGGGGACCCGTTTCTCAGAAGCCCTGGAGACCTTTCTAGCCTATAAAGCCTTGGCAAAATCTCGAAAATTGCGACTACAGAGCTGTTTTTTTTGTTGCATATTCTTAATATGAGCAGAGATTCCTTCATACAAGAAGTTTCAGGCGTATGCACCTCTGCAGATGAACTAAAAATGGCCCGAAAAGTTTGAGGGGCTTTCGAGAAATGGTCCCGCTTGAATAACAAGATATATATTAATTATTTTTTCCGGAATAGATTAGTTTTGTTCCCTTAAAACTGTTAGCTCTCTTTCTATTCCATCCCGTTCAGGAAAATATCCAGGAAAACCTCCTAAAGTTCATCCATACGCTTCTAAACACCAAGTGGTCATCCCAAAAAGTGGTGACGCACTGCTGGCATGCGTTGGAGAAAATACTCCAGATAGAGACACGTTTGTTTTCTGGGTATTCAATGGAACCTCTATTCCACTGGACAATAATGAAGACTTTCACCACGAAACAGACTTTGAGTATTTTCAAGAACAAGAGACGCTTAAAGTTAACTTCTCCCTCCTTATAAGGAACGTGACAGAACGCGACACTGGAGCCTACCACTGCGGGGTTCGCACTCTTAAAGGGAACGACTCGGACACTATCTACTTGAGCCTGGTTAAACCAGGTACTTGCATGCATGCATAGTTATACAGTACTAGTGCGCCCGTGTCGATGTATAAGAGCTGTGTTCTTCTAATTGTTGAGGCAATAAGTTGTAGAAAGTTTGTACGGGTTTTACGTGTATAAAGCCTTGTCTAAACAGCAAATGTTTGGAGATCAAGCACGATCAAACTTTGTTTCTTGTCATAATATTTTGCCGTTTCGATACTTTGTTTGAACGACGACAAACATTCGATCAAACATTGCAAAGCATTTTGTTCGTTCAAAACATATTTGATATACACCGTTTGGCCACTCAGTACAATTTCAACGTGGTTGGTCACCACAGTGTGTTTGATCGCGTTTGGTTCCCAAACATGTGGTGGGCACCTATGAGTTGTTTTCTTATCGCTTATCTGACTTTGTTATTCTTAGGCGGGTTTTGAAGCCTGCTCACATCTCTCTAGGCTACTTAAGCAGGTCAAACACTTCCAAGGTTGGATTGTTCACTAATAAGTAGAACCTTGTCCATAATCTTCGCTTTGTAAAAATGTATTCTATATACAAAGCTAAAAGGTTAAAAAATTAAAATGTTTAAACCAAACGTTTTCGGCTGTTTGCGATCATCAGGGTTAAAAAGATGACCGTCCACACGTACATATATATCTTATGTAATTCCCGAAGCTGGGGAAATGTTTGGAGACATAAGAAATAACTTGTTTGTTCAAACTGGGGCGGAATTGTTGGATCATTAGTCCCTCGACGATCCTACGCTTGCGGAATGTTTGGGCTGAGGAGAGAACACGCCAAAAATCTACACCAACAACAAGTTACCACAACTCAGCTCAAAGTTACTCTTCAGACGCCTTCTCTGTAATGTCACCAAGAACATAGTTTTCAGTTTTAATGACAAGCTATAAACAAATTGATGGATGCGGCATGGGCAACCCACTATCTCCAGTCCTTGCAAACATTTTCATGGCTAAATTAGAAGCTGACGTAGTCCGACTTTTCAACCCGCCGGTATGTTGATGATTGTTTCTCTAAGAAGAAAAAGGACGAGCCTGATGCTCTGTTTGAACGGTTAAATCGCTACCATCCTAACATTGTTTTCACTGTCGAGGAAAACCCCGACCACTTCCTCGATACTGCCTTAAGTTATACCAACAAGTTCAATTGCAGCGTCTTCAAGAAATCGGGGAAACTACCAACACATTGGAAATCTGAGGTCCCTACCAAGTGGAAAAGGAATTGCATCACTGGCGCACTCCATAGAGCCAAACGCATCTCTACCGATTTTGACAAGGACAAAAAAACTCTAGAAACTTCTTTCATCAATGCAGGTTATCCGAAACGTTTTATTTCGCATACAATCAACAACTTTCTAAACGACTCGTCACAAGATGACAACTTAATTCCGAATTTTCTCTTCGAAGAACGAAAGAAAGTTTTCATCAAGCTTCCTTTTTGCGGTAAAAACGAAAAACTCAGTAAGACGTTTATTGAAAAACTAAACAAGTTCATTAATTTCAATTTTATCTTTATAATCCTGTGGCAAACAAGGCAAATCAAAAGCCTTTTAACAACAAAGACAAAAACACTCACAGATCCAAAGTTGTTTACAAAGGCGATTGCTCTTGTGGCGTTGATTACATTGGCGAGACTGTGAGAAACTTGGCAGTACGAATTGCGGAGCATTCAAATCCTGCTCACACATCTGAACCTGCAAAACACCCGCGGGAAAACCCATCACATTCTTTCACTTGGCGTGTTCTC
>JAHPZR010022790.1:0-18942 GCA_019787425.1 Platygyra sinensis | reverse complement strand
TTTGGATAACATTTTTACATCCTTGCTGATGGAATGAATTGCACTGTACATGTATCATATGACCTGAATTGAGTGGTAAAAAGAATGCAAACAAACTAGTGTTGACGGTCACATTGATATGATGAAAAAGTAGCTTTACCGCTTCTTCTAAAGAAACATACCCAATTCAAAACTAGAGTACTAAAACCATACCCTATTTAAAGTTTGTATGAATTTTCTCTCTGGGGCCGAGATTTTGTGTCCGTTGTCCGTATCATGGAGGTTATTCTAGCAAAGAATGTATGGGCATTTTCCCGGGACCAGTGAACTGTCCGTATTAGAGAGGTGTCCGTTAGGAGAGGATGGACTGTACATGTACTAGAAAATAGTAGAGAGATTTTGTCGGTAACGGTACAAGATTTGACTGATTCAAAGTGTATAAATTTTTTCATTCATGATCAGCTACATGTAATTTTCATTTACAAGTGTAGATTAAGCTTTTTTTACAAGGAACTCACTGGCTGAATTTAGCACTTCTGTTGACGAATTCCTGACTACCTCAAATATTGCTATTATTTATAACTGAATCAAAAACAAATACAAAACAGAGATTACAAAATCTGAAATTTATATGTATTTTGCTCACGAATGCTACATTTAAGAAATAGAAAACATGTACCGTGTTTCTATTGAGTGAAAGAAACACGAGTGGAAGTTTGGGAGAATGAGAAACGCGGTGGGAACATGAGCTGCAGGCGAGTGTTTCCACAGCTTTCTCAAGTTCTCCCAAACTTTCATGAGTGTTTCTAGTACATGTTTTCTATTTCTTGTAGAAAACACTGCGACGAGAGAAAGGAAAACAACTTGTTAACTTTGATTATCAAAATGTAAATTCTCTTTGCTCGCACCATCACTACATCAACAGCGCACGCTAGTTCTGTGTCTCCACCAAGTTATACAAACAAGATTATTAACCAATCAGCACGCTTGCTTTCTTAGGACTGTTTTCTAAATTTTATTAGTTATTATATTGTATGTTTCCTTCATTCGCAAGGCAAAGGAGAGCCATCATGTATTTTCATGATCCATTTCTTATCTGTCAACAAGTTCAGCTAATTTCTTGGAAGAATATAATACATACAGTATGCATGTAAGGAAAAAAAAAATCAGAGTTCATTTTGCACATTTATACAATGATGATTTTATTGATACCAAATTTTGCTGATATACTGATACTTCTTCCTCATGAAGTTACCAGCAAAAGAAAGAACACCTTTGCTCTAGTAAAACTGCAAAGTTTCAGCTTTTCAGGTATAAAATTAACTGAGAAAATGTAAGTTGAAAATTGAAAAATTTACAGACGTTTGTATGACTGGGGGTACATGTATGCATTATACCCCCAGTCATGAATACAAACGTCTCAAAATTTTTCAATTTTCAATCCTCAACTCACATTTCCTCAGCTGATATTGCATCTGAAATGCTGAATCTTTGCAGGGTTACTTAGTTAAAGTAAATGTGTTCTAATGCTGGAGTACGTTTTTAATTTTGACTTATTTGAATTTTTGGCCACCATTTTAGAGAAGGGTCTAGTCCATTTAGATACACTTTACATAAGCTTAAGCTTAAAATTGTGCATTCCTTTGATTGATAATGCACTTACAGCTGTACATAACAATGAATACCACGTAAATATCATGTAAATCTCATGTTGAACAGTCCCATCGATTTGCCAACAAACTGCAGAGTAGCGAATGTTACACATGTGCTTTCTTACGCATAACAGTTAGAGTACATGTATATGCCACACTAAACACTTCAGTGATCCTCGGGAGAAACAAGATGTGTCTTGAGAGAACGAGACAGCAGGTGGTATGTAACTTTTATGTAATGTATGTAATATGTAATTTTTTTTATCTATGAAACACTAAGGAGTTCACAAGAACTTGTTCAGAAATGTCCCTGCATACAAGGATCGAATGTTGGTTTTTGACTAGAGGGACAAACCGGAGTACCCCGAGAAAAACCTCTCCACAGTAGAGTAGAGAGCCAACAACAAACTTAAGCCACATAATTATGACATTGGGTCCAGGAATTGAACCAGGGGCACATTGGTGGGAGGAAAGCGCTCTCACCACTGCACCATTCTTCTCCCCAACTTATTCTTGACTGGTACTGTAGTTATCAAACTGAATACTTACCAACATAAGATCCAAGCTCTTTTAATTTTGTTTTTATAGCACCCTACAAAGTCAAGAACCATTTTGTTACCATAACATTTATTAAAAGCGTGCTAAGTTACATGTATACCCTTGATTGGACATCAACTGAAAGGGACGGAATGGAACACTGTGTTTAATAACATTGAATTGCAGGCTAAAGAAGGGGGGGACCAGGTCAACCAAAAAAGACCATGGGGTAGAATGATTCCTAAGGAAAGGCCAGTAGCTAGGTGGCAGTCCTGGGACTGTCAGAGCTCTAGCAGCAGATTAAAGTGGATGGAGGAAGAATGTCAAAGCCTTATGACCAGCTCCAATGCCAACTTAACCATTTGAAGGAGGGTATTTCTTGTAAAGGTCAACTTGAAACGTAAACTTTGCCTGCCTAAAAGCTAATTGTCTTCCTACTGAAAACACCAATGGAACTCATGGTATCTGCAGCTTTTTACATAATAGTACTCAAGTAATGTGTTATGCCTTGTGCTAAAGAGAGTTACAGTACATGTGAAGAAAAATAAAGGTATCAGTATACCTCAAAATTGTCCATTTTTTCGGTCTTTCAGGTACATCTTATTGTGATCTTTCATTTAAAAAAAATCAATGAAAAAAGATTGATTCTCTACAAAGTTACAAACGAGAAACATTTCTTTGCATAATAATTATCCCTAGCTGATAGCTGTCAACAGGTTATCACGAAAAGAATTTGTCTGACACATTGTCGCATATGAATGATAAAGAAATGTTTGTGTTCGGAAAAGCCAAGAGCTGGTCTGGGTGTCAACAAAAAAATTTCAGCAAGGGAGGTGCACATTTGGAGTTCGTTTCTGGCGAGTTTTCAACATTTTTCACTGAAATTCAAAGAGAATATTGCCTTATAATCAGGCAAAACATGGTGTTGGGGAATTTGTTTTTTGCTTCTTTCAAATTTATAACCACTTTAGTAAAGAGAGTGTGTCTTATCAAATTTCAACTTCACGTCAAAAAAAAAACTACAATACAATACAATTCAATACAATGCAATACATATATCTTATTAACCAAGCGCGAGGGCCGTACTGGGAGAATATCGGCCCGAGGTCTTGACAGTATGGACCGAGTGCAGCAAGGTCTGTACAAAAAAGACCAAGGGCCGATATTCTCCCAGTACGGTCCCGAGCAAGCTTGGCTAATAAGAGATTTATTAAAGAGGGCTTTTCAGTGACAAAGGCTTAAGAATTAGAAAATTGCAATTCTAAAAAATGTTTTATGCAAAAATCAAAGAAACTAAACAGGTAATTAAAATTTCCTGACAGTGTTTTTAGAGAAAGGGGTCAAGAAGAGCAATGTTGATTACGTCCTCCCACTCAAATCTGACTGGAAATGAAATTGATTGGTGAGCCACTGTACTTTATGAAATAGGGTGCTATATTTGGAAAAACCTTAAATTTCTTTTGTTGTAGTAAATATACAGGTACATTCATAATCTGTAATTCATAAGCTTTCAGATAATGTACACTTTTTGGGGGTTTGCATGAAACATCTGACTGTAAAGTGGTGCCAACAAATGATGGTCATTTGGGGTATGCTGATACCTTCAGTGGACTACTAGAACTCAAGACTTACATGAATTGCATTGAATTATTAACATGAACTGAATTACTAACATCCGGCCAGTGCCAACTTACTTTGATATCTACATAATAGTGACCAACTCAAAAGCTCATTGGCTACTTTGGTCACTGTACACTAATAAATATTGTCTCTTCTAGCTAACTTTAAATTTGCATTCTTTGTATCATTGTATACCGTCATATGTAAAGTTATGTTTTCTGTAAACAGTGTGTAATAATTATTATAAACTTGAACTTCAAACTTGAGTGTCTTGTTGACACATATCTTTGAATATTTATCAAATGTGACAATAGACATCTCTGATTTTGATCAAAGTTATTTCAGTTAGGACCTTTATTACAGGAATTCCAAGTGAATTGCTAAATGAAATGGGCCATTCCATTTTTTATCCGCACCCCCCCCCCCCCCCCATTGAAGGACCGGGATTTCCTAGGGGGAGGGGAGGGCTCTTTAAAGGCCATTTCTGTGGGGGTAACTGTGTCGACACCTTTTATCTTTTAATAAATTCTGAAGGGGGACGTGTGTCGGCAGTTTGATCTTCGTTTCTTAAGGGGTCAAAAGTTTACTTTTCTGAGGGGGTGAATCATAAAAACCTTCAATAGGGGGGGTGCGGATAAAAAATGGAATGGCCCAATGTGTTTGTCAGCCAGTGGTGTTAAATTAACACTGGTCCATTGAAACTGGCTCAATATAACAACATCATACCAAAGTCAACTGACATACACTTTTCACTTGACTCTGAAGAGGACTTCTGCTCAAGTTGCCGAAACAAAAGTGACCAAAAACAATTATTTACAGAGCTGACCTCGACACTCAAACAAGCACATATTACACAAAAGCTACATGTAGACAAAAAATTGATAGGAGACAAAACATGGGCTAAATGCTTGTAACGGAGGTATTTGGTATGCTAAATAAGGTCATGATAACATTTAACATGGCCTCTTATGTGCGCTTCAAACGTTAAACAGATGTTTTGCGTTCAATTATTTACCATTGACAACTACTGTATCAGTGTCGAAACAAGATGGCGGCGAACGAAGTGCACTATTTCAGGTTAAATTGTCGCACTTAAAGGACCCAAATACATGCAATAAAATGTGTTACTATCGTAGCTACTTACTCTTATCTGTTGACTAATCTCGTTGCCAATTTCCATGTTAAATTCCGGCAAGCCAGCTTAAACTTTCATCATACCAGCATGACCTTTTCAGAATCACCTTGAACGATGCGGCGTGGTCACATGGCTAGTCTGCATTTTTTCGCGGGAAACAGCTGAATCAAACTACCGCGGGCATTCAATCTCTTCGGTTATCTCCGCTAGACTCATCGGAAATATTCGGTTTCCGAATATTTGCCGACTAAACAAACGGACGGAAACTTGAAGACAAATCGTCATGGCGCGGTGTAAATGCTTCCCAATTTTCCCAGGATATTCATTTTTGTTGGCTTTATTACCGCCCACCAATTACTACGACAACAGCTAATCCGTAAGTTGAAACTTGCCAACATTTTTACGGCGTTTCTGCCGTGAGGTTCTCGAAAATGTTCAAGCGTTTGTTTCAAAAGAAACGTAAAAGAATCGACATATCGGAACCGCAGAACTTCGAACACCGATTTCACACTGGGTATGATTCAAAAACGGGGAAGTTCCTTGGTTTGCCGCCACAATGGGAAGCCTTGCTCGGGATAGAGAGAGAATCTCAGAAGAGACCTAAACCGATTGTCGATCCTGAAATTATCACTCAAGTTTCACCGTTAAGAAAGTCCCAATGGAATTTGTTGAACTCCGAGAAACCCGGACAAGCTTCTAAAGTTATATCCGTTTCTAGGTCGAATTCTCTTCGCAATTCGTTCAGAGTTAATCCAGGCTCTAGACCATCCGCTAGAAAAAGGGAGAGACCGAATCCTGAATTCGAACTTAGGGAAAGTGTAGATGCTTCGAGGGCATCCAACGGGAATGTTGCAAGGGCTGCAGATTATTTTCCAGAAAGTCCCGAGGAATTAAACAACCGACGATTTTCGCACGGGCATGGGCGCTCGTACAACGAAAGAGACAATAATCGGCAGCAAAATAATCCTGGTGTACAGAGAGAAACATCTGCGAGTTCCGATTATGGCTCGGCAAGTACGGACTCGGCGGGCGAAGCAGCGGAAAATAACGGAGACGACCTTCGAAGTTCTTCGAAGACGAGGCTCATGTATTCTGATTCACCAGTGAGCCACGAGCAGTTTCGTAAAGCTTTAGAATTAGTTGTAACCTCGACTGGATTGCCTGAAAATCTGGAGAATTTTATTAAAATTGGTGAGGGCTCAACCGGAGTTGTCTGTCTTGCACGAGACAACAAAACGGGACGACAAGTTGCGGTGAAGAAAATGGATTTGAAAAAACAACAGAGAAGAGAACTTTTGTTCAATGAGGTAAGCGCAAAGAGATTAACGTCTTAAATGCATCTTTACTCAATTAACATCTTTTTTGAGAGTTGCATTCTTGTATACATGTACTTCAGGTCATATTCATCTTTAAACCGCGATTTCAAGAATTTAGCTCCGTTTTGTTAGCGTATCATGTGTTAAATATGAGATCGGTTACGAATGCATACGATGGAGATATTTTAAAAGCCTCCGTTTTTTGCTTTATGTAATTTATTTGCCACGTTTTACTTCCAAAGAGTTGTAGTTAGCTTCTATGTTATGTTGAAACCTGAGATGCTCATTTAGCTTTAGTTATCATAAGTACTTGTGTTAGTGCCACATATAAATTTTCATAAGTAATAAATAAAAGTACTGACTTTGTGATGGAGATTTTTTCACTTTAATGATAGTTGTTCACATCTCCGAGTTTCTTGGCCTTAATTCATCCCTAAGTTTACTCAAAACGCACGCATTTATTGTCTTTGTTAAGTATGTGGTAACATAGTCTTGTTACTAACCAGCTTTATTACAGCAGTTATCTTATCTAATAGGATTTTTATTGGACAGACGACAGGCACAAATCGTGTGGAAAAAATACAACTTCCAATAGTTAATGATTATTTACAAGAGTTTCTGAAATATCTTGTCACATTTTTAGTATTTTTAGTAATGTTCCCAGCGTTTAAGTCACCAGTAAATTTTTAAATGCCGGCATTTTTTATAGTTTTAAATCCAATGCAAGAAACATTGCAAATTTATTAGTTACTGCACATACACATGTACACTTGCCTGTTATCTGTTCATGAAAGACTTCACCGAATTAGAGTATTTTCAATTCTTAACATTTGAACCAATGCCAATAAGCCTTGTATTAGTGCCCCCCCCTCCCCCCCTCAAATAAGGATCCCTTTCGAATCCTGTTGGCCAGAAATTAAAAAAAGCATCCCTCCTCAAATAGTCACCCCTCCCCTTCCCCATTTTGTGGATGAGTAATGAGACAAAAAGAGAGATATAGTTTTTTTGTGCAGTATTACATGAAGATTTGCGCACTGGTTCAGTTTGTGAACACATCAAGATTGGAAAAGAACTTAGAAGTTCTAACAGTGCTGTGATTTAAACTTTAGGATCAGCTTTTTGTGTCGATAAACAGCTTACTTTTTTGTTTATGTACGTAGTTAATGTATCAAAAAATGATTATGTCGTCATAATTTGGGAAAAATTAAGTAAGCTCCATCCTTATACCTGCCAACTCTCATGCCTTAGGCGTGAGTCTCACGCCTACGGGTTCAAAACTTCGATCTCATGCCGGCTCACGCTTGCAGGCCAATTTCTCATGCCTGATTGAAAAATGTGAGTTTAATTGCTGTCTTGCTTGACACAATTTCCAAAAATATGTTAACTCAGACCCATGTAAGGAACGGAAACCATGTGGAAAATGAATAAATGACTATACCTTTGTCACGATCTCTGATTTTTGAAGTGAAAAGCACTGGGAGCGAGCTTGCGTTTATACGCGTCCTAAGACTTCAAAAGACTACGGAAGACTTCAGACTTCTTTGGAAGACTTCGGACTTCTTCGGGAATCTTCGGAAAAGATCGTGTCCCTTCAAAAGTCCCAGTACTCCTAGGATAAAAATCTCACGCTTACATCTCGGAAAAAGTTGGCAGTATACATCCTCCCCCTCGATTACTCCCCCTCCTCAAGTAAGTGCCCCCCCCATTTTCTCCTAAATTTGAAATGTGCGCTCCCAGCACTAATTTGAGGATTTACAGTACAGGAGATCTCTAGCAGAAACTTGTGTCCTTTCCCCTCCATCCATCCCTCTGGAAAATTACTTCAATCAGGTTTGCTTCATGGTTTCCTTTATAAAAATTTTTATTTTGAGACTCTTTCTTCTCCTTAGAATCTCTAATGGGTAGTTACAGACAATATCCATCATCCCTATTGTTACTAAAACCCCCACCCCCACCCCTATGGAAATTCCAATTAAGCTTCAGACATTTCATAAAATTTTCTGGTCTTCCAGAACCCCTTGAGAACCCAAGTTACCATTATACCCTTTTCTATCTGCATCTTCACTGTCTTGGTGGTGGCTCTGCCACTGAGATAAATGCCAGGGCTCCCATTATGTTTTGAGTCACCTGTACCCTCCTTCTCCGCATCCATAACAAACCTATTACTCTGTGGGTTGAATTCTATCATCAACAGGTAATTTCATCCATATACAGGTGGCATCAAGGGAAAGTCAAGCATACTCAGGCATGACAGGTGTTAGGGTTACAGCCCTTAAAGTGGTACTATGATCAAAAATCATTTCCTTTTTTTCTTGAGATTTTGAAAGCGTGTTTGCTTAACACCTAACTGGCAAGTTTTGAGCTTTGAGTTTTATCTAAAGGCTCTTTATTTTGAGTGTAAGTTTTGGATTTTCACGGTCTGCCATTACTCACGCTCAAAACTGACCGATTAGACCTCAGAGGGTTGGATCTAGAGAAAATGACGTCAGTTACTCTCTAGCTTAAAATTTCAGCGTGTAAACACAATTAAACTCATCAGCAATAGATGAGGTTGGGGGATGGTGCTTATATGGATGGTGGGAAGGAAAGCGGCGGAGCTGAGAGCCAAGGTAACCATGGCAACCCTGTGAGCGGCAACCACCATCCAGCACCGTCACACTGACTAGGAAATCAGTGGAGATAAGCTGACACATACCTACAAGGGCGGGAAAAAGGGGGGGGGGGGGGGGGCAGAACAGCACGAAGGCTTCGCAAAAGCAACACAAATAATTGCACAATGAGTCTCAGAAATCTGAGCCCTGTAAATACCCAGAACCCCTGCCACTTACCGGGCGGCCCCGCAGCAGGTCTGAGCCGCCATGACGAAGACCGCTGCCTGCATTGCCTCGATTTTAACTTCGCCTAAATTACATTTAGCCACATTTAATTATACATGAAAGCTCAAAACTCCTGTGCTGCATATTAATTCAGTTGCGTACACATGCATTGCATTCTTAAACTAGTGAGTCTTTTACGTCATTTTCTCCTCTACCCAGCTCTCTCAAGATTTCAAAGTTAGTAATGGCAGACCAATAAGTAAGGAAATTTCAGTTAAAATAAACAGGTGTCTTTTTAAAATCAGAACTTAAAACTTGGGTCAGTTGGTGTTTAGTTAACATAGTTTTGAAATCCAAAGGAAAAAGAGAATTGTTTTTTGGTCGTAGTACCACTTTAATGACAGCCCTGGAAACCCTGATGCACAAAATCCTGTCAGCTAAGAAGACTACATTATTGTTAATTTTTAGTAAATCCCATCTTGAAGCCATGGTTACCTGTTAATTAGTATCAGTAATACAGTGTACATGTATACATGTTTATGGTTGTAGGTGGTGATTATGAGAGACTACCCACACCCAAACATAGTTGAGATGTATGGAAGTTACCTTGTTGGAGATGAACTGTGGGTAGTTATGGAATTCCTTGAGGGAGGCTCACTAACAGATATCATAACTCATACAAGGTGAGGAGAAATATTTAGTTGTACAATATGTAATTGCATTTATTAGTATTGGTAATCATACGGTTTTGAGTTCAATTTAGAATTAATTTGCACAAGTGAGTTTTTCAAAAAGCTGAAATTGCACAAGCTGCTTCGGCGAGTGCAAATTAATTTCAAATTGAAGGAGAAAAACCGTATGATGGAAAAAGTACCGGAAGATGTTTCCTGCAGCCATTTTTTGCGCATTTGAGAAAACTTTTTTCAGAGTTTAGACTATACAAAATTTTTGTCATTGCTTTACATGAGATCATTGGCCTACAAAATTTCTCATTGTCTTTCTGCAAATCATAACCCAGAATTATGTGTAATTTGCACTGGTGTTACACTTTTTGCACTGGTGTTGCACTTGAACTGCACTGCTCTCAGCCAATTAAATGTGGCTAAATGTAATTTAGGCGAAGTTAAAATCGAGGCAATGCAGGCAGCGGTCTTCGTCATGGCGGCTCAGACCTGCTGCGGGGCCGCCCGGTAAGTGGCAGGGGTTCTGGGTATTTACAGGGCTCAGATTTCTGAGACTCATTGTACAATTATTCGTGTTGCTTTTGCGAAGCCTTCGTGCTGTTCTGCCCCCCCCCCCCTTCCCGCCCTTGTAGGTATGTGCAGCTTATCTCCACTGATTTCCTAGTCAGTGTGACGGTGCTGGATGGTGGTTGCCGCTCACAGGGTTGCCATGGTTACCTTGGCTCTCAGCTCCGCCGCTTACCTTCCCACCATCCGTATAAGCACCATCCCCCAACCTCATCTATTGCTGATGAGTTTAATTGTGTTTACACGCTGAAATTTTAAGCTAGAGAGTAACTGACGTCATTTTCTCTAGATCCAACCCTCTGAGGTCTAATCGGTCAGTTTTGAGCGTGAGTAATGGCAGACCGTGAAATCCAAAACTTACACTCAAAATAAAGAGCCTTTAGATAAAACTCAAAGCTCAAAACTTTGCCAGTTAGTGTTAAGCAAACACGCTTTCAAAATCTCAAGAAAAAAAGGAAATGATTTTTGATCATAGTACCACTTTAAGGGCTGTAACCCTAACACCTGTCATGCCTGAGTATGCTTGACTTTCCTTGATGCCACCTGTATATGGATGAAATTACCTGTTGATGATAGAATTCACCCACAGAGTAATAGGTTTGTTATGGATGCGGAGAAGGAGGGTACAGGTGACTCAAAACATAATGGGAGCCCTGGCATTTATCTCAGTGGCAGAGCCACCACCAAGACAGTGAAGATGCAGATAGAAAAGGGTATAATGGTAACTTGGGTTCTCAAGGGGTTCTGGAAGACCAGAAAATTTATGAAATGTCTGAAGCTTAATTGGAATTTCCATAGGGGTGGGGGTGGGGGTTTAGTAACAATAGGGATGATGGATATTGTCTGTAACTACCCATTAGAGATTCTAAGGAGAAGAAAGAGTCTCAAAATAAAAATTTTTATAAAGGAAACCATGAAGCAAACCTGAGTGAAGTAATTTTCCAGAGGGATGGATGGAGGGAAAGGACACAAGTTCTGCTAGAGATCTCCTGTACTGTAAATCCTCAAATTAGTGCTGGGAGCGCACATTTCAAATTTAGGAGAAAATGGGGGGGGCACTTACTTGAGGAGGGGGAGTAATCGAGGGGGGAGGATGTATACTGCCAACTTTTTCCGAGATGTAAGCGTGAGATTTTATCCTAGGAGTACTGGGACTTTTGAAGGGACACGATCTTTTCCGAAGATTCCCGAAGAAGTCCGAAGTCTTCCAAAGAAGTCTGAAGTCTTCCGTAGTCTTTGAAGTCTTAGGACGCGTATAAACGCAAGCTCGCTCCCAGTGCTTTTCACTTCAAAAATCAGAGATCGTGACAAAGGTATAGTCATTTATTCATTTTCCACATGGTTTCCGTTCCTTACATGGGTCTGAGTTAACATATTTTGGAAATTGTGTCAAGCAAGACAGCAATTAAACTCACATTTTTCAATCAGGCATGAGAAATTGGCCTGCAAGCGTGAGCCGGCATGAGATCGAAGTTTTGAACCCGTAGGCGTGAGACTCACGCCTAAGGCATGAGAGTTGGCAGGTATAAGGATGGAGCTTACTTAATTTTTCCCAAATTATGACGACATAATCATTTTTGATACATTAACTACGTACATAAACAAAAAAGTAAGCTGTTTATCGACACAAAAAGCTGATCCTAAAGTTTAAATCACAGCACTGTTAGAACTTCTAAGTTCTTTTCCAATCTTGATGTGTTCCACAAACTGAACCAGTGCGCAAATCTTCATGTAATACTGCACAAAAAAAACTATATCTCTCTTTTTGTCTCATTACTCATCCACAAAATGGGGGAAGGGGAGGGGTGACTATTTGAGGAGGGATGCTTTTTTTTAATTTCTGGCCAACAGGATTCGAAAGGGATCCTTATTTGAGGGGGGGAGGGGGGGGCACTAATACAAGGCTTATTGGCATTGGTTCAAATGTTAAGAATTGAAAATACTCTAATTCGGTGAAGTCTTTCATGAACAGATAACAGGCAAGTGTACATGTGTATGTGCAGTAACTAATAAATTTGCAATGTTTCTTGCATTGGATTTAAAACTATAAAAAATGCCGGCATTTAAAAATTTACTGGTGACTTAAACGCTGGGAACATTACTAAAAATACTAAAAATGTGACAAGATATTTCAGAAACTCTGTAAATAATCATTAACTATTGGAAGTTGTATTTTTTCCACACGATTTGTGCCTGTCGTCTGTCCAATAAAAATCCTATTAGATAAGATAACTGCTGTAATAAAGCTGGTTAGTAACAAGACTATGTTACCACATACTTAACAAAGACAATAAATGCGTGCGTTTTGAGTAAACTTAGGGATGAATTAAGGCCAAGAAACTCGGAGATGTGAACAACTATCATTAAAGTGAAAAAATCTCCATCACAAAGTCAGTACTTTTATTTATTACTTATGAAAATTTATATGTGGCACTAACACAAGTACTTATGATAACTAAAGCTAAATGAGCATCTCAGGTTTCAACATAACATAGAAGCTAACTACAACTCTTTGGAAGTAAAACGTGGCAAATAAATTACATAAAGCAAAAAAACGGAGGCTTTTAAAATATCTCCATCGTATGCATTCGTAACCGATCTCATATTTAACACATGATACGCTAACAAAACGGAGCTAAATTCTTGAAATCGCGGTTTAAAGATGAATATGACCTGAAGTACATGTATACAAGAATGCAACTCTCAAAAAAGATGTTAATTGAGTAAAGATGCATTTAAGACGTTAATCTCTTTGCGCTTACCTCATTGAACAAAAGTTCTCTTCTCTGTTGTTTTTTCAAATCCATTTTCTCACCGCAACTTGTCGTCCCGTTTTGTTGTCTCGTGCAAGACAGACAACTCCGGTTGAGCCCTCACCAATTTTAATAAAATTCTCCAGATTTTCAGGCAATCCAGTCGAGGTTACAACTAATTCTAAAGCTTTACGAAACTGCTCGTGGCTCACTGGTGAATCAGAATACATGAGCCTCGTCTTCGAAGAACTTCGAAGGTCGTCTCCGTTATTTTCCGCTGCTTCGCCCGCCGAGTCCGTACTTGCCGAGCCATAATCGGAACTCGCAGATGTTTCTCTCTGTACACCAGGATTATTTTGCTGCCGATTATTGTCTCTTTCGTTGTACGAGCGCCCATGCCCGTGCGAAAATCGTCGGTTGTTTAATTCCTCGGGACTTTCTGGAAAATAATCTGCAGCCCTTGCAACATTCCCGTTGGATGCCCTCGAAGCATCTACACTTTCCCTAAGTTCGAATTCAGGATTCGGTCTCTCCCTTTTTCTAGCGGATGGTCTAGAGCCTGGATTAACTCTGAACGAATTGCGAAGAGAATTCGACCTAGAAACGGATATAACTTTAGAAGCTTGTCCGGGTTTCTCGGAGTTCAACAAATTCCATTGGGACTTTCTTAACGGTGAAACTTGAGTGATAATTTCAGGATCGACAATCGGTTTAGGTCTCTTCTGAGATTCTCTCTCTATCCCGAGCAAGGCTTCCCATTGTGGCGGCAAACCAAGGAACTTCCCCGTTTTTGAATCATACCCAGTGTGAAATCGGTGTTCGAAGTTCTGCGGTTCCGATATGTCGATTCTTTTACGTTTCTTTTGAAACAAACGCTTGAACATTTTCGAGAACCTCACGGCAGAAACGCCGTAAAAATGTTGGCAAGTTTCAACTTACGGATTAGCTGTTGTCGTAGTAATTGGTGGGCGGTAATAAAGCCAACAAAATGAATATCCTGGGAAAATTGGGAAGCATTTACACCGCGCCATGACGATTTGTCTTCAAGTTTCCGTCCGTTTGTTTAGTCGGCAAATATTCGGAAACCGAATATTTCCGATGAGTCTAGCGGAGATAACCGAAGAGATTGAATGCCCGCGGTAGTTTGATTCAGCTGTTTCCCGCGAAAAAATGCAGACTAGCCATGTGACCACGCCGCATCGTTCAAGGTGATTCTGAAAAGGTCATGCTGGTATGATGAAAGTTTAAGCTGGCTTGCCGGAATTTAACATGGAAATTGGCAACGAGATTAGTCAACAGATAAGAGTAAGTAGCTACGATAGTAACACATTTTATTGCATGTATTTGGGTCCTTTAAGTGCGACAATTTAACCTGAAATAGTGCACTTCGTTCGCCGCCATCTTGTTTCGACACTGATACAGTAGTTGTCAATGGTAAATAATTGAACGCAAAACATCTGTTTAACGTTTGAAGCGCACATAAGAGGCCATGTTAAATGTTATCATGACCTTATTTAGCATACCAAATACCTCCGTTACAAGCATTTAGCCCATGTTTTGTCTCCTATCAATTTTTTGTCTACATGTAGCTTTTGTGTAATATGTGCTTGTTTGAGTGTCGAGGTCAGCTCTGTAAATAATTGTTTTTGGTCACTTTTGTTTCGGCAACTTGAGCAGAAGTCCTCTTCAGAGTCAAGTGAAAAGTGTATGTCAGTTGACTTTGGTATGATGTTGTTATATTGAGCCAGTTTCAATGGACCAGTGTTAATTTAACACCACTGGCTGACAAACACATTGGGCCATTCCATTTTTTATCCGCACCCCCCCCTATTGAAGGTTTTTATGATTCACCCCCTCAGAAAAGTAAACTTTTGACCCCTTAAGAAACGAAGATCAAACTGCCGACACACGTCCCCCTTCAGAATTTATTAAAAGATAAAAGGTGTCGACACAGTTACCCCCACAGAAATGGCCTTTAAAGAGCCCTCCCCTCCCCCTAGGAAATCCCGGTCCTTCAATGGGGGGGGGGGGGGGGTGCGGATAAAAAATGGAATGGCCCATTTCATTTAGCAATTCACTTGGAATTCCTGTAATAAAGGTCCTAACTGAAATAACTTTGATCAAAATCAGAGATGTCTATTGTCACATTTGATAAATATTCAAAGATATGTGTCAACAAGACACTCAAGTTTGAAGTTCAAGTTTATAATAATTATTACACACTGTTTACAGAAAACATAACTTTACATATGACGGTATACAATGATACAAAGAATGCAAATTTAAAGTTAGCTAGAAGAGACAATATTTATTAGTGTACAGTGACCAAAGTAGCCAATGAGCTTTTGAGTTGGTCACTATTATGTAGATATCAAAGTAAGTTGGCACTGGCCGGATGTTAGTAATTCAGTTCATGTTAATAATTCAATGCAATTCATGTAAGTCTTGAGTTCTAGTAGTCCACTGAAGGTATCAGCATACCCAAATGACCATCATTTGTTGGCACCACTTTACAGTCAGATGTTTCATGCAAACCCCCAAAAAGTGTACATTATCTGAAAGCTTATGAATTACAGATTATGAATGTACCTGTATATTTACTACAACAAAAGAAATTTAAGGTTTTCCAAATATAGCACCCTATTTCATAAAGTACAGTGGCTCACCAATCAATTTCATTTCCAGTCAGATTTGAGTGGGAGGACGTAATCAACATTGCTCTTCTTGACCCCTTTCTCTAAAAACACTGTCAGGAAATTTTAATTACCTGTTTAGTTTCTTTGATTTTTGCATAAAACATTTTTTAGAATTGCAATTTTCTAATTCTTAAGCCTTTGTCACTGAAAAGCCCTCTTTAATAAATCTCTTATTAGCCAAGCTTGCTCGGGACCGTACTGGGAGAATATCGGCCCTTGGTCTTTTTTGTACAGACCTTGCTGCACTCGGTCCATACTGTCAAGACCTCGGGCCGATATTCTCCCAGTACGGCCCTCGCGCTTGGTTAATAAGATATATGTATTGCATTGTATTGAATTGTATTGTATTGTAGTTTTTTTTTTGACGTGAAGTTGAAATTTGATAAGACACACTCTCTTTACTAAAGTGGTTATAAATTTGAAAGAAGCAAAAAACAAATTCCCCAACACCATGTTTTGCCTGATTATAAGGCAATATTCTCTTTGAATTTCAGTGAAAAATGTTGAAAACTCGCCAGAAACGAACTCCAAATGTGCACCTCCCTTGCTGAAATTTTTTTGTTGACACCCAGACCAGCTCTTGGCTTTTCCGAACACAAACATTTCTTTATCATTCATATGCGACAATGTGTCAGACAAATTCTTTTCGTGATAACCTGTTGACAGCTATCAGCTAGGGATAATTATTATGCAAAGAAATGTTTCTCGTTTGTAACTTTGTAGAGAATCAATCTTTTTTCATTGATTTTTTTTAAATGAAAGATCACAATAAGATGTACCTGAAAGACCGAAAAATGGACAATTTTGAGGTATACTGATACCTTTATTTTTCTTCACATGTACTGTAACTCTCTTTAGCACAAGGCATAACACATTACTTGAGTACTATTATGTAAAAAGCTGCAGATACCATGAGTTCCATTGGTGTTTTCAGTAGGAAGACAATTAGCTTTTAGGCAGGCAAAGTTACGTTTCAAGTTGACCTTTACAAGAAATACCCTCCTTCAAATGGTTAAGTTGGCATTGGAGCTGGTCATAAGGCTTTGACATTCTTCCTCCATCCACTTTAATCTGCTGCTAGAGCTCTGACAGTCCCAGGACTGCCACCTAGCTACTGGCCTTTCCTTAGGAATCATTCTACCCCATGGTCTTTTTTGGTTGACCTGGTCCCCCCCTTCTTTAGCCTGCAATTCAATGTTATTAAACACAGTGTTCCATTCCGTCCCTTTCAGTTGATGTCCAATCAAGGGTATACATGTAACTTAGCACGCTTTTAATAAATGTTATGGTAACAAAATGGTTCTTGACTTTGTAGGGTGCTATAAAAACAAAATTAAAAGAGCTTGGATCTTATGTTGGTAAGTATTCAGTTTGATAACTACAGTACCAGTCAAGAATAAGTTGGGGAGAAGAATGGTGCAGTGGTGAGAGCGCTTTCCTCCCACCAATGTGCCCCTGGTTCAATTCCTGGACCCAATGTCATAATTATGTGGCTTAAGTTTGTTGTTGGCTCTCTACTCTACTGTGGAGAGGTTTTTCTCGGGGTACTCCGGTTTGTCCCTCTAGTCAAAAACCAACATTCGATCCTTGTATGCAGGGACATTTCTGAACAAGTTCTTGTGAACTCCTTAGTGTTTCATAGATAAAAAAAATTACATATTACATACATTACATAAAAGTTACATACCACCTGCTGTCTCGTTCTCTCAAGACACATCTTGTTTCTCCCGAGGATCACTGAAGTGTTTAGTGTGGCATATACATGTACTCTAACTGTTATGCGTAAGAAAGCACATGTGTAACATTCGCTACTCTGCAGTTTGTTGGCAAATCGATGGGACTGTTCAACATGAGATTTACATGATATTTACGTGGTATTCATTGTTATGTACAGCTGTAAGTGCATTATCAATCAAAGGAATGCACAATTTTAAGCTTAAGCTTATGTAAAGTGTATCTAAATGGACTAGACCCTTCTCTAAAATGGTGGCCAAAAATTCAAATAAGTCAAAATTAAAAACGTACTCCAGCATTAGAACACATTTACTTTAACTAAGTAACCCTGCAAAGATTCAGCATTTCAGATGCAATATCAGCTGAGGAAATGTGAGTTGAGGATTGAAAATTGAAAAATTTTGAGACGTTTGTATTCATGACTGGGGGTATAATGCATACATGTACCCCCAGTCATACAAACGTCTGTAAATTTTTCAATTTTCAACTTACATTTTCTCAGTTAATTTTATACCTGAAAAGCTGAAACTTTGCAGTTTTACTAGAGCAAAGGTGTTCTTTCTTTTGCTGGTAACTTCATGAGGAAGAAGTATCAGTATATCAGCAAAATTTGGTATCAATAAAATCATCATTGTATAAATGTGCAAAATGAACTCTGATTTTTTTTTTCCTTACATGCATACTGTATGTATTATATTCTTCCAAGAAATTAGCTGAACTTGTTGACAGATAAGAAATGGATCATGAAAATACATGATGGCTCTCCTTTGCCTTGCGAATGAAGGAAACATACAATATAATAACTAATAAAATTTAGAAAACAGTCCTAAGAAAGCAAGCGTGCTGATTGGTTAATAATCTTGTTTGTATAACTTGGTGGAGACACAGAACTAGCGTGCGCTGTTGATGTAGTGATGGTGCGAGCAAAGAGAATTTACATTTTGATAATCAAAGTTAACAAGTTGTTTTCCTTTCTCTCGTCGCAGTGTTTTCTACAAGAAATAGAAAACATGTACTAGAAACACTCATGAAAGTTTGGGAGAACTTGAGAAAGCTGTGGAAACACTCGCCTGCAGCTCATGTTCCCACCGCGTTTCTCATTCTCCCAAACTTCCACTCGTGTTTCTTTCACTCAATAGAAACACGGTACATGTTTTCTATTTCTTAAATGTAGCATTCGTGAGCAAAATACATATAAATTTCAGATTTTGTAATCTCTGTTTTGTATTTGTTTTTGATTCAGTTATAAATAATAGCAATATTTGAGGTAGTCAGGAATTCGTCAACAGAAGTGCTAAATTCAGCCAGTGAGTTCCTTGTAAAAAAAGCTTAATCTACACTTGTAAATGAAAATTACATGTAGCTGATCATGAATGAAAAAATTTATACACTTTGAATCAGTCAAATCTTGTACCGTTACCGACAAAATCTCTCTACTATTTTCTAGTACATGT
>JAHPZR010022789.1:7500-22008 GCA_019787425.1 Platygyra sinensis | reverse complement strand
ATTTGTGCATTCTGGGGCAAATATCTGTCTAATTATAACAAGTATTAAGAACATTCACAATCATATTTTACAGAAGTTGTCGGAATAAAAAGACAAGTACACAATGCATGATCCGTTAAACTAGTCTAGTTTAGTAGTGACAACATCTGTATTGTTTGGTGATTCGGCAGAGGTACATGTGCTTTCAGATGCAAGAGCAATTTAAGGCGTGTCTGTTGTTGACTCTTCTCTCTTCTAACCATATGAATTAACTAAGCCTGCTAAAATAAAAAAATTAGTTTCTTCATACCCTGAAATGTGAGGAAAAAAGACGTAAACTTGGGTTCCGAAATAGTCATTTTTTCTTCTTTAGGATCCGCAAGCCGCCATTGACAAAATTGCACGTTTCATTGGAAAAGAGATCTCACGCGAAACACTCGCTCTTATAGTTCAACAAACGACGGTGGCAGCTATGAAAAACGGGGGAAACGCCAACTATAAATGGATGGCTGGTGCCAAAGGTGACTTCGTTCGCAAGGGTGAAATAGGTGACTGGCAGGCAATGTTCAGTGACGAACAAAACAAGATGCTTGAAAACATCTACAAAGAAAAGCTGGCAGGGACAGGGCTGGAATTTGATTTTGAGTAAAAGAAGATCGAAAAAAGGCTCGACTATTTGGGACTGGTCAAAAAATACAAGGGGAGGGGGGGGGGGGGGGGGTGGGCCGGAGCATTTCGAAATGTGGTGGTTAGAAAACAGATGACCCACCCCTTCCATTTGGCACAAAACTGAGTGACCCACCCTAAATAGAGGCTGATAATCACATGACCCCCCCCCCCCCCCTCTCCCCCCAATAAGACATGACATATTTGGCTACGTAATCCGAAAAAAAAAAACATTTTGTGGATGAAATTGTAATGTTCTTCACGTTTTAGATTTATTTCCTAACAGCAATGCAAAATTATGCAAAAATTATTGTTTTCCATTACCCTTGCAACCTTAAGTCATGACTGTAAACTCTAAGAAAACTTGACCTTTTACTTTTCACACTAGACCTCAAGGCACGTAGAACAGTGATCCATGTAGAAAACGGCTGTAGTGCGTTCTGGGAGTAAGATAGCCAAACAGCTCCCAGATCCTTGTGCATGTGTCCCGTATCCTTGGGAAAAAATAGCATGTAGACCCAACACCATATCAACTCTTCGGTTTTCGTCCATCGTATCTTGATTAAAAATACAGGGCCACTGTTTGTGATATAGTTTTAATCATATTTATGTGACTCTAGCCATGCTAGTTCTTTATCTAGCGTAGCCCCACCCTGAATACACGAACTGAAGCTGGGAGAGCTTATCTCAAATTGACAAACTAACACGTACACATTTTCAAATCTCTCAATTGTCGTTCGATGTGGTGGACATTGCACTCGGCCTTGGTAACCCGGCGTTTTCCCAGAAGAAGGGGAGGGGAGTGGGCCTTTATTCGAGGTGTGGGGTGGGGTGGGGTGGACGCTTTTTTCAATTTTTTGATGACACGCGGGCTGCCTATTGTATGAATCACAGTATGTAAAATCAAATAATATAAAATCCATTTATTGAGATTGCTAGAAGACGTATTGATTCGCTGCCATTCGACGTATGTAGCTAACACGTTTTGCAATAGACCTCTTTAGCTTGGACGGTTTGTTGCCCCATTTCAGACCATGTGGTGATACTCTTGAGAAATCTTGCTTTCAGATTTCAAATAGTCCCGTGTGTATGAATGAATAATTTTTAGATAGATAAGAGAATAATTCTCTAGAGAATATCACATGATCTGAAATAGGAAAACAAACCGCCCAAGCTAAAGAGGTCTATTCCAGTTGGGCTGACATGTGCAAGGGGTAAATTTGCAATTACTATACGTGAGCAAATTTGTTGTTGTGACATGAAAGACCAAACGGTGCTAGTTTAGTGTTTTATGCAAGAGCCAGAGACTGAATTTCCTGTATTTTTTCGTTTTATAAAATCAATGATTTATCTAATGAAATTCTTCAAATTAACAGGAGTAAACTGACATCACCACAATGCAGAATTTCTTACACAGCTAATTTTCCCGAATAAATTTAAAGCAATTGCATTCCCTTAAATGTTCTTAAATGGCCACAATTCCTAAAATATATTTATGATGGTTACGTGTCCTCCAGGGATAATAAAATTCCTTGATTTACCAAGGGATTGATAATTATGTGTATACGTATTGTGGACGCAAGTTTCGCTACGTAATTTATAAAACCTTTAGGTCTTGGAACGCGCTGCTGACAACTGGAAATGAGTTTTCATACATGTATGAGCACACATGATGCCGGATACGTGATAGCCTATCTAGACAGTTACGTAGTTATTCCGAATTCACACTAAATTTGAATTACATTTATCACATTTACCTGAATATATGAATATTGGCAATGACCTGTTTTGAGTGCCGAAGTTCTTTTTTTTAAGTTTAGTTTTGTTTTGTTTTGTTCTCTCATATGCAAAATGCAGTAACAAATGCATGTAGTTGAAATAAAACCACAGTTCTATCTACTCTTTTAGTCAGCGGCCTCCCCTTGGAAACACGTTATCCGCCATGTAGTTAATGACGTTGCCAGCTGGGCGGTATCGACCCACCACAAACGTTAGACTACCATCTGCGGTTTTAGCGAAATAAAACCACAGTTCTATCTACTCTTTTAGTCAGCGGCCTCCCCTTGGAAACACGTTATCCGCCATGTAGTTAATGACGTTGCCAGCTGGGCGGTATCGACCCACCACAAACGTTAGACTACCATCTGCGGTTTTAGCTCGACCCATTCCTAACTCTTTACTGTCCTTCCACACGACCTGAGTGAAATGTCCAGTCCCTCCTTGCCACCACCACGACGAAAGTTGTAATCCTTATACTCGTCATACCTGGAATAGAAAGTCTTCAGTCTGATTCGAAGTCTAATTACAAATACAATATGGCGTGTGAATGTCGAAAGTAATTAGACTTGGTTTACTTTTGGTTTTATCACGGCTTAAAGCTGGCTGCGTAGTCTAATTGGTAAGTATTGCTTTAAGCTGTGGTAAAGAACGATCTGGGCATTTGAGATGGAAAGAAGACTACTCTTTCTACTATATTGTCAGGTAGCCGGGTGTTTTAAGATTGTGTATGTGTGACTCGCATTCGAAGGCTTCAAAGAATGTCTATGTTTTATGATACAGATTTAATTGTTGGCTTCGTTAAAATCCTTCACTAGCACTACACGTACTGGATCCAATCCAATACTGATAGATATCATGTATACAGTGAACTAGTCTAAGCTTATAATGATTCCCTTTGAATAATACTCTGCTGAATAATGAATGCACTCTTTCTCGCACGACAACGTTAATGATATTGTACTTAGTTGATCAGTAAATGTAAATAACGATCACTAAATGTAAATGGCGCTCTAGAAGTTATCTTATTATTAGTAAACGTTTTTTCTTTAGTTGAACGACTTTATGATTTGTGCGGTTAATAGATTAATCAATCAATCAGTCAGTCAGTCAGTCAGTCAGTCACTCTATAATAGCAATATGTGATCCGCCATCTGAAAAGACCCAATTTAAGTTACCGGTCTTGTTTGTTCGTTTGTTCGTGTGTGTTTCACTCAGGAGGACAGTTTGACTGTGCTTACCACATGGTGGTTGCTTCCTCACCAGCAGAATCAAATTTTCCAGTAAACATGGCTATGTTTTCTCCAGCGTCTTTTCTTTCGCTTTTGCTTGAGTGCTGCAGTGTACGTGCGCGCGCGAGTTTCTCAGCCCAGGCTTGCGCTTCCCTAGCAAGGTCGTCCGCCCACTTCAGAGGTGGCACGCCATGCATGGAACGGAATCTGTTGTGTGTGTCCAGGGACTGCTTTGGAAATGGTCCCTTTGGAGATGATGTGGCTGAGCTGGAAGGTGTAAATCTCTCTGCTAAAACGTTAAACATAAACTTTTATATGTAAGCCGTAGGCTAAGGTGAATGATAGATTTTTCCACTTGATGTGATATGCGCTTTCTATTTGCCTAATCCGATAATCCGACGTAAAAGGTTCGTGACTGTATCGCGCGAAAAGGAACTTGGTTTCCTGCATGCTTTTAGTCTCACTATAAGCCTGTCTCAAATGTGAGCTATCGTTGTGAACGTTTTAGGCTGAAATTATCAGCAAAGATTTTGAAATTCTTCACAACTGTTCTGAATAAGTATAATAATATATTGTTATTTCTTTATCGTTTTCGCTATTTCTTTTAGCCAAGTTTTGACTTAAGAGTAATAAAAACATTTTGCTTTGGCATTTCAGTAAGATCTTAATCTCATTTTAAAGCCTACCTGGTTTAGTTTCCCTGGGTTTTTGGCTGCTCCACGAGGTTGAGGAAGATGGTCCCTGAACTAAATTAATTATCGATGTAAGAGGAAAACATTATCCACCTAAATTAAATACCCGACATTTATTTTAGGGTTGTTTCGTAATTTTACAATTATCCTAAGAGCATAAAAACGGGGGCAAACAATTTTGCATTATTTGCAGACGAAACGCGGTATATAGAGGATATTACACGGTGGCGAGAAGATATGAATTTTACGTTCGAGTGGCAAGAACAATATCTCACGAGTGAGCGAAGCGAACGAGTGAGATATTGTTCTTGCCACGGGAACATAAAATTCATACCTTCGAGCCAACGTGTAATGTTCTTTTTATTATATGGAGAAACCAATTCAACAAAAGCAAAAGGCGGGAATCGTGACGTCATTGAATGATACGACACTCACAAAGGTGACATACGGAAAATACGCCACTCGGGTCCCGGATGAAGTGGCGTATGGAATCTACGAGTGGTTTAGTTCCCAGTAAAACACTCTCCTCCATATAATAAATTGACGATATTTCAAACAAACAAGCATTCGATACATTACCATTTCTTTCCCATTTGTCCTTCCTATCCTTAAAAGGGTCTGTGATAGAAAAGAGAAAAGTTGTGTCAGGCTCAACTCACCACCCATAAACAATCATTTAACAATAAGATTATGGGCTCGGGCTTGCTATATTTAGTAGTAGATCCTTGAGATTTAATTGCAAGCTTTAATTGAAAGCCAAAATTAATTACACACAGCTAAGCGACTTACTATCTATGAAAGATTATAGCTCAGCACTAAATGTTCTCCGATTCGTATTGGCTTTAATTGATCATGTGACGCAATGGTGTTTAACCACGGAGAGACTTAATCAGCTCATAGTTCCCGTCCGACGAAAATACCCGAATGGATAGTACTAGTCCGTGAACATTTAACACTTAATGACCGGTGAATTTTGTGTCCCGAGGACTTCGTCTCTCAAAACATTGAGATTTAAGACAAAAGCAAATTTTGAAAAACGCTCCGAGATTCTAGCGACAACATCAGGCCACCTTCAACTGCACGCTCCGATCACATGCAACAATGGTCAACGTTTCGCGGGTAACAGTGAACTATTTCCCGTTTGACGTCATACTTTTGGCAATGTTGTCTTGGCCTTTGGCGGTGAACAGTTTCATTGTTAGATGTTATGTGACCCTTAACTAGTTGTATATTAAGCTTTCACAGTTTTCATGTAAAAAAAGCTGAAAATATTTTAATATGATTCATAAACTTGTTGGCGAGCCGAAGGAAATCTAGTGGTGAACATTAAAGACAATAGAGTGTTTATGTATCGAAACTGTCGGTAGATAGTTTCCCCTTGGAAATTTGATGTTCTCAAAACTAGCATATTTGCCCTCAAAGCATCGCTTCTCGGGCAAATATTTGTTTTAGGACATCAAATTGCCGTCGGGCAACTAACAGCCGATAGTTCCTTCACAGAAACACTCTATTACTTAAGGACGGTGCCTACTAAATTCAAAGGTTTTGCGCTAGGTAAGGACCACGCGGAAAAAAGTAGATCTTTACAAGTGCTTTTGGAATCCACAAAGAAAAATAGGGGTAGCCACGCATATTTTCGAGATAATTAGCCTTGAAAAACCCAAATGCTGACATCAGCATTTTTCTGAAAAAAAAAAAGGAGGGAAAGGATATTTCCTCACAGATTCCCTTAGAATTCGTCTTTACATACAAAAAGGAAACACATTTTAAAAGATCTTTAAACTACATGGCAAATGGTAACATTAAAATTATTTTTGGTACGTTTTTACTAACAAAATCGTTGCAAAAGCGCTTTTAGCGTCTCTGACAGCCTTCCTCTGGTTCAGCTAAAATACGGTCTAAATACCTTTTGCTCACAACCAGAAACTAATCACATGTTGAATAGGCTTACCACTTCCATTTCGCAACATAAAATGTAGGGGTAACCACGCGTTTTTTAAAGTTATTGATCCTTTTTGAAAACTTTTATGGTGCCCGGTACATTTTTCCTGTCACCTCCCCAGTAAGTATGACATTTTCGTTTTTGCGCGCGCACAACGCCATCTGCAGATACATGTTTACAGTTCCTGGTTTAAGTACAGGTTCATTAAAATTGATTTGGTCACAGTAGGAAAGTTTTGTTTTAATTTTAGTCGTGTAGTTGGTGGCGTAGTTGATTGCGTCAATGTCAACCCTAGCGCGCGCTCGCTTAAGGGGGGAGAAACTTAACTACAATTCTGTTGCTAAGGAAATCTCAAAACCTCCATTTTTTTGGATCCTGAAGTCCAGTGGGCATCAAAGTTTACCATGTTTGTTTGATTCACGTTTCCTTTAAATGTTTCGAACCACGCCCAAATTTGGTATGTCACGTGGCCATAATAGAAAACGTCTAAAAACTCGGACTGAGTGGATCGTTTTCGAAATATAACAATACATTTTGACAAAACACGGCATTATCTACAACTTGTAGTATGCGTTTGAGGAAATGTACAATATCTCGAAAATTATAGATCTTTAAGTGCTTTTATAAGCACTTAGAGATCCATAATTTTCGAAATATTGTACATTTCGTAAGTTTCTCCCCCCTTAAACCATGGCTTGCGCGATGCGCAGAACGTGTGCGCACTAACAAAAGTAGGCACCGTCCTTAAACAGAGAGTGAGCAGTGTAGCCAATTAGGGAACGGCATTCGTGATAGAACGCTAGTAGATTTATACTGATTATTATTAGATCCTCGAGACTTGTAAGCTTCATTTAAAACCAAAAATGATGCTGCCAATGCATTCTAATCACTAAGTCCCGAACTTAAAGTATGATTCGAACGTTATCTGAAAATATTTTGCTCTCGCTCAAATTTGTGCGCGGCCAGAATGTGGAAAAGCTATTCGCACGGGAACGCTTGCGACGCAGGCTGTTGTTGCCCCCCCCCCCCTCCCTCGTTGTTTTCTGCAAGCAACCATCAGTGTATTACCATTTCGTTCCCACCTGTCCCGTCTATCCTTGAAAGGGTCTGAAAATAGAGAACGTTGTCATTTAATGTCTCATCCCGCAGCGAGAAAGCGACAAATTAAATTAGCAAGAAACAATAACTAAAATACCAACAAATACTACAGCAACAGGAAAAGGATTAACATAACCAGCAGTGGCAATAATTGACAAAAAATAATAATAAATCCCATTGACCTCAGGTGCATGTGAATCAATTTAAAGTGGTTCGACCATGCACCAATTTTCCAGATTTGTCCAGTGTTCAATACCTATGTTTTCAGCTTCCCCTTAAAGTGAAACAAAAGTATCATTCTCTAAGTATTTTTTGTGTGCTTCTCAGGAATGACCTATTTATATTCTCCCAGAGGGAGAATGAATTAAGTTACATCCGTCGGTTTTAAAAATAGCTACTTTGGGTGAATGACCCTTATAGATTCTTCATAATTGAATCTAAGATCAAAATGTCTCACTGAAGCAATATTTACCTTCGTCAAATCTACTTCGCATATCCCTTGTAAAGCTCTCAAATGAATCTAAAAGATAAAATTCGATAAGTTTGTCAGTGGAGGACCACACCATAGTATTGCCTCGGTATAATCTCAAAAAAGGTGTCCTTTGTCAATTCCATAAAAAGGCAAGAAGACAGGTATTACTGATCGATCAACCTACCTCCCTTCCTCCGTCAGTGATAATTGTTTTGGTCACTGTTGTTTTGACACCATCGCGGTCATAAGTGACCTGAAACCAGAAAAAAAATAACGAAAATGAATATAAATAGAACTCTGTTAAAATGCACCTCATTGCATTATAATGAAATGAATAAGGTGAATATTTAAGGGGAAAATGCCAAAGCAGATACACTGTGGATAAAAAAGCGCATGCATTATTACTCGCTGTTATAAATCAGTTGTAGGGTTTGAATTTTTGATCGCCATTATTTTCGAACCCCATTATTACATGTTATTGCACGTTACATATGGATGCCACTCGCTCCCTCGCTCGCTCGTTTACACGGTTTACACACTCGCTTCCTCGCTCGAGGACCCTTAGTTATTTGACCAGAAGGCTGACCTTTATCCCGACCCTTAATCTCCCTTAGCATTATTCCTTTTAATTAATTCCCCTTACTGTTTCCGTTTTCTCCTGGCGATTAGGAGACCTTCTATCGGCATCAAAATCTCGTTTAGGTTCCAGTCGGCTACTGAACGGTCTCGGATCTCTTTCCCTAGAACTGTAACTTACTGAGCCTCCAAGCTAAAGACAAACATAGACGAATTGATAAATTAATTAATTAAACCATTTTTTGCAAAATTTTTAAGGAATTGCCAACGAGAGGGGAAACAGGGCTTACTGATATTTTACACAAGTTTAGTTCAAGACAAGAAACTTAACTCAATTCCAGAATCGTACTTCAATCCTGGCCTCAAGTCCAAGGCAATGTTGGACTATTGAGTCCGCATGTGAAATTTTTTCTTATTTCACCGTGCCGTTTTTGAAGTAAAAGCGCTTAGGACTAAAATTAAGGGTGTTTTTAGCAGGTCGTAGTGTTGCTATGGTAACCTATTGTGTCACGAAAACAATACCAACGTGTTCACCAGTGTTTGGGCAGTCTTTTGATACCATGATTGTAGCATCAATTGATAAAGAGTGGTAATTATGGCCCATCAAAATCTACGTCTTGGAAAGTGCTGGAAACTGTTTTGAGCCACCTTAATCCATTTCCATCCGTGTCATCCGTAGCGACAGGCGACAGGAAATAGTTTCAGTACCTTCAAATAGTCTTCGATAACAAAACTAGATCATTAGTTTTGGAATTGAACTGATGTGAAGGCACCTAGCGTTTTATAAAGTGGCCAAATAGCGTGACAATGCCCCTTTAATACAAAAATAACAACAGATAACAAATACAACAAATAACAACCTTTGGTTTTACATTGTCTTGAAAGTGATTTATAACATTTCCTGGTGGTCTGTATCGTGCAACAACAATGATCTTCCCATCAGAACTCTTGGCTTTGGCTATTCCCAGTTCCTTCGACTCTTGCCACACGATCTGTGTAAAGTGGCCGGTGCCGCTTTTGAAGCCTGGACTTCTGAAGTCATAACTGTTTTTTAAAATATGGAAGTGTTACAGAATTGGCAAGTTGTGTGAATATCGTGAATAATAAAGAGAGTTAGTTGAATAAATTTTTATCATGCAGACTTAATTTACGCATGTCCCCTTTAGATACCAGTCTATGGCTGATGGGGCTACCCTGTCTAAATAAAGATGACTTGTACTTGTACTTAATAAGGAATCGGAAACGTTAACCGAAGATAACGGCAGAGTGAAAATAATATCGCTCGATGCCAAGGTTGGAATGAATCGATGTCGTATTTTTGATAGACTATGACCCATTGCACAGTGTATACCGTATGATATTTCTTACATAAACTGTGTGAGAGGACTAAGCTTAGCTTGAATACTCCGAACTTTCTTGCGGTCTAGATCTTTCAGCACCTTGGTCGAGAACTCGTAATATTTCTCTTTTACTGTTTATTGCTGCTCCTAAAACTTCATTTGATTTCCATCGCCTTGTAAAAAGAGAACTAATATTTTACATAAAGCCTTTTCTGTCTACTTTTTGCAAGTAGGTCCTTCTTTCCTGAAACAAGTTGGACAGTTCAGTTTCACTTTGAAAAGTTTTAACATTGTTCGTCAATCTTGTAACCAGAAACTTAGAAAAAAGTACAGTAGTTGTTGTTATCTCCTTACTTGTCGACTTCTGCATACCACCGATCCACGACTTCCCCGCCCGTAACATCACTCTTCCCCGTTACGGAATACACATTCTCTCCGTCGTCAATATCCTCATGTCTCAGTCTTCCTTCTTTCGCCAGCTGTTTGGCCCACCTTTCTGCGTCCTTTTCCAGAGCTCTTGACCATTTCAGCTGAGGGGCATCGTGCAGAGACCTGTATCTGTTGTGAGCTTCAAGTGCCTCTTTCCCAAATTTGTCTGGCATCTCAGTCTGCGGTTAGTCTACATCAAGTATCGGTAAATAATGTTCAACATGGGCAGTAATGGCTTCCAACCTCCAAATACTGAGTTTGTGTTTTACAGACTTTTTAAATATTTGTTACGATGTGGTAAAGGGATCTTGTTGACAAGCACGAATCATTTTTATATCGCTCATGGCCGCACCCGGAATACATGTGTTCTCCTTGTACAGCGCAGTGTCCATCAGCCACCCATGAAAATATTTCAATCCTCAAATTATTCAAGTTATTTATCCCGAGGCTGTAAATTTAAAAAAAAACTGCTCCCCTCTCACTAGCTCTCTAGCAGCGCGTGCTGAACTTGCCTGGTGCTAGACCTCACCTTGATTGTCTAAAATATGGAGCTACAGTAACTCAAAGCAACCTTAAAAACACCTGGTTGGTAATTGTTTGTAGCGATCTATCTGATCAAGTTCCTTCTGATGTTGCAAATTGAATGCGTTGACAATCTCTTTTGAAACCACCTCTATTTTTTAAAGCTTCAGTCTGGGATTTGTACATGTGGGTTGGGAACTTTATCACGACTCAAACGGTGGAAGACATAAGTTAATGATATGGCAACAAGTTACTCGAGGTGTATACATATGCACTATTGAATGCAATCAAGAGTGCCCAAACAGCTCGAGTAACTTGTTGCCATATCATTAACTTATGTCTTCCACCGTTTGAGTCGTGATAAAGTTCCCAACCCACATGTACAAATCCCAGACTGAAGCTTTAAAAAATAGAGGTGGTTTCAAAAGAGATTGTCAACGCATTCAATTTGCAACATCAGAAGGAACTTGATCAGATAGATCGCTACAAACAATTACCAACCAGGTGTTTTTAAGGTTGCTTTGAGTTACTGTAGCTCCATATTTTAGACAATCAAGGTGAGGTCTAGCACCAGGCAAGTTCAGCACGCGCTGCTAGAGAGCTAGTGAGAGGGGAGCAGTTTTTTTTTAAATTTACAGCCTCGGGATAAATAACTTGAATAATTTGAGGATTGAAATATTTTCATGGGTGGCTGATGGACACTGCGCTGTACAAGGAGAACACATGTATTCCGGGTGCGGCCATGAGCGATATAAAAATGATTCGTGCTTGTCAACAAGATCCCTTTACCACATCGTAACAAATATTTAAAAAGTCTGTAAAACACAAACTCAGTATTTGGAGGTTGGAAGCCATTACTGCCCATGTTGAACATTATTTACCGATACTTGATGTAGACTAACCGCAGACTGAGATGCCAGACAAATTTGGGAAAGAGGCACTTGAAGCTCACAACAGATACAGGTCTCTGCACGATGCCCCTCAGCTGAAATGGTCAAGAGCTCTGGAAAAGGACGCAGAAAGGTGGGCCAAACAGCTGGCGAAAGAAGGAAGACTGAGACATGAGGATATTGACGACGGAGAGAATGTGTATTCCGTAACGGGGAAGAGTGATGTTACGGGCGGGGAAGTCGTGGATCGGTGGTATGCAGAAGTCGACAAGTAAGGAGATAACAACAACTACTGTACTTTTTTCTAAGTTTCTGGTTACAAGATTGACGAACAATGTTAAAACTTTTCAAAGTGAAACTGAACTGTCCAACTTGTTTCAGGAAAGAAGGACCTACTTGCAAAAAGTAGACAGAAAAGGCTTTATGTAAAATATTAGTTCTCTTTTTACAAGGCGATGGAAATCAAATGAAGTTTTAGGAGCAGCAATAAACAGTAAAAGAGAAATATTACGAGTTCTCGACCAAGGTGCTGAAAGATCTAGACCGCAAGAAAGTTCGGAGTATTCAAGCTAAGCTTAGTCCTCTCACACAGTTTATGTAAGAAATATCATACGGTATACACTGTGCAATGGGTCATAGTCTATCAAAAATACGACATCGATTCATTCCAACCTTGGCATCGAGCGATATTATTTTCACTCTGCCGTTATCTTCGGTTAACGTTTCCGATTCCTTATTAAGTACAAGTACAAGTCATCTTTATTTAGACAGGGTAGCCCCATCAGCCATAGACTGGTATCTAAAGGGGACATGCGTAAATTAAGTCTGCATGATAAAAATTTATTCAACTAACTCTCTTTATTATTCACGATATTCACACAACTTGCCAATTCTGTAACACTTCCATATTTTAAAAAACAGTTATGACTTCAGAAGTCCAGGCTTCAAAAGCGGCACCGGCCACTTTACACAGATCGTGTGGCAAGAGTCGAAGGAACTGGGAATAGCCAAAGCCAAGAGTTCTGATGGGAAGATCATTGTTGTTGCACGATACAGACCACCAGGAAATGTTATAAATCACTTTCAAGACAATGTAAAACCAAAGGTTGTTATTTGTTGTATTTGTTATCTGTTGTTATTTTTGTATTAAAGGGGCATTGTCACGCTATTTGGCCACTTTATAAAACGCTAGGTGCCTTCACATCAGTTCAATTCCAAAACTAATGATCTAGTTTTGTTATCGAAGACTATTTGAAGGTACTGAAACTATTTCCTGTCGCCTGTCGCTACGGATGACACGGATGGAAATGGATTAAGGTGGCTCAAAACAGTTTCCAGCACTTTCCAAGACGTAGATTTTGATGGGCCATAATTACCACTCTTTATCAATTGATGCTACAATCATGGTATCAAAAGACTGCCCAAACACTGGTGAACACGTTGGTATTGTTTTCGTGACACAATAGGTTACCATAGCAACACTACGACCTGCTAAAAACACCCTTAATTTTAGTCCTAAGCGCTTTTACTTCAAAAACGGCACGGTGAAATAAGAAAAAATTTCACATGCGGACTCAATAGTCCAACATTGCCTTGGACTTGAGGCCAGGATTGAAGTACGATTCTGGAATTGAGTTAAGTTTCTTGTCTTGAACTAAACTTGTGTAAAATATCAGTAAGCCCTGTTTCCCCTCTCGTTGGCAATTCCTTAAAAATTTTGCAAAAAATGGTTTAATTAATTAATTTATCAATTCGTCTATGTTTGTCTTTAGCTTGGAGGCTCAGTAAGTTACAGTTCTAGGGAAAGAGATCCGAGACCGTTCAGTAGCCGACTGGAACCTAAACGAGATTTTGATGCCGATAGAAGGTCTCCTAATCGCCAGGAGAAAACGGAAACAGTAAGGGGAATTAATTAAAAGGAATAATGCTAAGGGAGATTAAGGGTCGGGATAAAGGTCAGCCTTCTGGTCAAATAACTAAGGGTCCTCGAGCGAGGAAGCGAGTGTGTAAACCGTGTAAACGAGCGAGCGAGGGAGCGAGTGGCATCCATATGTAACGTGCAATAACATGTAATAATGGGGTTCGAAAATAATGGCGATCAAAAATTCAAACCCTACAACTGATTTATAACAGCGAGTAATAATGCATGCGCTTTTTTATCCACAGTGTATCTGCTTTGGCATTTTCCCCTTAAATATTCACCTTATTCATTTCATTATAATGCAATGAGGTGCATTTTAACAGAGTTCTATTTATATTCATTTTCGTTATTTTTTTCTGGTTTCAGGTCACTTATGACCGCGATGGTGTCAAAACAACAGTGACCAAAACAATTATCACTGACGGAGGAAGGGGAGGTAGGTTGATCGATCAGTAATACCTGTCTTCTTGCCTTTTTATGGAATTGACAAAGGACACCTTTTTTGAGATTATACCGAGGCAATACTATGGTGTGGTCCTCCACTGACAAACTTATCGAATTTTATCTTTTAGATTCATTTGAGAGCTTTACAAGGGATATGCGAAGTAGATTTGACGAAGGTAAATATTGCTTCAGTGAGACATTTTGATCTTAGATTCAATTATGAAGAATCTATAAGGGTCATTCACCCAAAGTAGCTATTTTTAAAACCGACGGATGTAACTTAATTCATTCTCCCTCTGGGAGAATATAAATAGGTCATTCCTGAGAAGCACACAAAAAATACTTAGAGAATGATACTTTTGTTTCACTTTAAGGGGAAGCTGAAAACATAGGTATTGAACACTGGACAAATCTGGAAAATTGGTGCATGGTCGAACCACTTTAAATTGATTCACATGCACCTGAGGTCAATGGGATTTATTATTATTTTTTGTCAATTATTGCCACTGCTGGTTATGTTAATCCTTTT
>JAHPZR010022789.1:0-2500 GCA_019787425.1 Platygyra sinensis | reverse complement strand
CATTTTGCATATGAGAGAACAAAACAAAACAAAACTAAACTTAAAAAAAAGAACTTCGGCACTCAAAACAGGTCATTGCCAATATTCATATATTCAGGTAAATGTGATAAATGTAATTCAAATTTAGTGTGAATTCGGAATAACTACGTAACTGTCTAGATAGGCTATCACGTATCCGGCATCATGTGTGCTCATACATGTATGAAAACTCATTTCCAGTTGTCAGCAGCGCGTTCCAAGACCTAAAGGTTTTATAAATTACGTAGCGAAACTTGCGTCCACAATACGTATACACATAATTATCAATCCCTTGGTAAATCAAGGAATTTTATTATCCCTGGAGGACACGTAACCATCATAAATATATTTTAGGAATTGTGGCCATTTAAGAACATTTAAGGGAATGCAATTGCTTTAAATTTATTCGGGAAAATTAGCTGTGTAAGAAATTCTGCATTGTGGTGATGTCAGTTTACTCCTGTTAATTTGAAGAATTTCATTAGATAAATCATTGATTTTATAAAACGAAAAAATACAGGAAATTCAGTCTCTGGCTCTTGCATAAAACACTAAACTAGCACCGTTTGGTCTTTCATGTCACAACAACAAATTTGCTCACGTATAGTAATTGCAAATTTACCCCTTGCACATGTCAGCCCAACTGGAATAGACCTCTTTAGCTTGGGCGGTTTGTTTTCCTATTTCAGATCATGTGATATTCTCTAGAGAATTATTCTCTTATCTATCTAAAAATTATTCATTCATACACACGGGACTATTTGAAATCTGAAAGCAAGATTTCTCAAGAGTATCACCACATGGTCTGAAATGGGGCAACAAACCGTCCAAGCTAAAGAGGTCTATTGCAAAACGTGTTAGCTACATACGTCGAATGGCAGCGAATCAATACGTCTTCTAGCAATCTCAATAAATGGATTTTATATTATTTGATTTTACATACTGTGATTCATACAATAGGCAGCCCGCGTGTCATCAAAAAATTGAAAAAAGCGTCCACCCCACCCCACCCCACACCTCGAATAAAGGCCCACTCCCCTCCCCTTCTTCTGGGAAAACGCCGGGTTACCAAGGCCGAGTGCAATGTCCACCACATCGAACGACAATTGAGAGATTTGAAAATGTGTACGTGTTAGTTTGTCAATTTGAGATAAGCTCTCCCAGCTTCAGTTCGTGTATTCAGGGTGGGGCTACGCTAGATAAAGAACTAGCATGGCTAGAGTCACATAAATATGATTAAAACTATATCACAAACAGTGGCCCTGTATTTTTAATCAAGATACGATGGACGAAAACCGAAGAGTTGATATGGTGTTGGGTCTACATGCTATTTTTTCCCAAGGATACGGGACACATGCACAAGGATCTGGGAGCTGTTTGGCTATCTTACTCCCAGAACGCACTACAGCCGTTTTCTACATGGATCACTGTTCTACGTGCCTTGAGGTCTAGTGTGAAAAGTAAAAGGTCAAGTTTTCTTAGAGTTTACAGTCATGACTTAAGGTTGCAAGGGTAATGGAAAACAATAATTTTTGCATAATTTTGCATTGCTGTTAGGAAATAAATCTAAAACGTGAAGAACATTACAATTTCATCCACAAAATGTTTTTTTTTTTCGGATTACGTAGCCAAATATGTCATGTCTTATTGGGGGGAGAGGGGGGGGGGGGGGGGTCATGTGATTATCAGCCTCTATTTAGGGTGGGTCACTCAGTTTTGTGCCAAATGGAAGGGGTGGGTCATCTGTTTTCTAACCACCACATTTCGAAATGCTCCGGCCCACCCCCCCCCCCCCCCCTCCCCTTGTATTTTTTGACCAGTCCCAAATAGTCGAGCCTTTTTTCGATCTTCTTTTACTCAAAATCAAATTCCAGCCCTGTCCCTGCCAGCTTTTCTTTGTAGATGTTTTCAAGCATCTTGTTTTGTTCGTCACTGAACATTGCCTGCCAGTCACCTATTTCACCCTTGCGAACGAAGTCACCTTTGGCACCAGCCATCCATTTATAGTTGGCGTTTCCCCCGTTTTTCATAGCTGCCACCGTCGTTTGTTGAACTATAAGAGCGAGTGTTTCGCGTGAGATCTCTTTTCCAATGAAACGTGCAATTTTGTCAATGGCGGCTTGCGGATCCTAAAGAAGAAAAAATGACTATTTCGGAACCCAAGTTTACGTCTTTTTTCCTCACATTTCAGGGTATGAAGAAACTAATTTTTTTATTTTAGCAGGCTTAGTTAATTCATATGGTTAGAAGAGAGAAGAGTCAACAACAGACACGCCTTAAATTGCTCTTGCATCTGAAAGCACATGTACCTCTGCCGAATCACCAAACAATACAGATGTTGTCACT
Source organism: Platygyra sinensis (assembly GCA_019787425.1). Classification (NCBI taxonomy): domain Eukaryota; kingdom Metazoa; phylum Cnidaria; class Anthozoa; order Scleractinia; family Merulinidae; genus Platygyra; species Platygyra sinensis. The sequence goes on along the minus strand of JAHPZR010022789.1, from coordinate 136 downwards.
ACTAAACTAGACTAGTTTAACGGATCATGCATTGTGTACTTGTCTTTTTATTCCGACAACTTCTGTAAAATATGATTGTGAATGTTCTTAATACTTGTTATAATTAGACAGATATTTGCCCCAGAATGCACAAATG
>JAHPZR010022788.1:0-7500 GCA_019787425.1 Platygyra sinensis | reverse complement strand
AATTTTTGACCGTAAGAAAGTTATTACGCCTGCTGAATTCTAGCGCCAATGACGCACAAGAAGCTGCAAGAAGTTGCCGGCATGCGAACGCAAAAAGAAGTTCTAGCGCATGGATTATTTTTGGTCTGACTGTATTTTAGTTCTATATCTGTAATATTATTTAAAATGTTTGGAACTAGCCAAGTTAACTTAAAGAATTAAAGCATTCTCGAGCTACCCTTTTGTCTTTTTTTAGCAAACGAGTTTTCGTGTGCTGAACAGACCATTTATGTAACAAAGCGTCCCGGAGATTTGCGCATTCGCTTCATGCAAGTCAAACTCGGGGGTTAAAGGCGAGAGAGAATGGTCTTACTATTGAACCTTTAACTTCTGCCATTAGCAGACCGGAGCAAAATCAGATCGTTGTTATGGTGCCATCCTAAGTATGGAATCACAGTTAAAACTTATTTCAATTGCATCACTTGGGTACGATAAACATTCTGAATTTGAACTCTTTTCCTAAGGCATGTCTCACTTTGAATGAAAGAATGTTATGTGTACTTAGTTCTCTCGAACTGGTTATATGTGTTTTACTGCGTTACTCTATAAGTATTATTGTCTAAGCTTAAGCTTTAAAGCTTTTACTACCTTTAGAGATTTATACAATTACTCACGAATTGTTTACCATTTCTTGGATTTTTTTTTCGCTTTATTTTGTTTCTAGGAAGGAGTTAGATCGTTTTCGGAAAGAAACTATTAAGTTCGAGGGCCGAAGCCAAAGAAACTCACTGGACAAAGAGATACACAACCTAAGAATAACAGAACTGGTAAGGCTGTGTAAAGTGCTAATGCTAGATTACAGCAGATACTTCATGTGTTCTTCTTGGTACATTATATAAGTTGAAATTTTAACATGCCTAAAGTATATGGAGAAACGTTTGTGCAAAAGCATTTTACCTACATTCCATTGGGCTATGTTTGTATCAAGTATCGTTTTAGTTCTTTAACATTTCATTTTATCCTGGGGAGCTATTTTGATCTTTCCTTTCATCTTTAGACGTCGCAGAAGCTAAGAATATAAAGAAAATTAAAATATGATGTCTACTTTAACATTTTCTTGGTAGAAGGCCGCTAATTAAAGAAGAACCATTGAACCGATAAAGCTACTCTAAAATCCTAGGGTAAATAAAGTATTCACTCACTCACTCACTCACTCACTTAACTTGCGTTGACTTGCGCTCACTTTGGTCGAGATCAAATTTGCGCGCAAGTCGATTGTCAAAGCAAGCTTTTCACCGTTTGGCCACCCAGCCCAAGTTAACGCAAGTTGAATGAAGTCCATTATTATAGTTAGCCAATGAAACAGGGGATATTCTGCCTTAAAATGTTTTTTTTTTTGGCGACTTGCGTGTACTTGCGAGGAAACTTGCGAGTCCGTTTGGCAACCCCGAACGCAACTCTCCACGCAAGTTACACTTGCGTCCACTTGGGACTACTTGCTGGTCCGTTTGGCCAAGGCTTGAGGGTACGTTTCAGAAGGAAACAAGCAAACATATAAATAAACAAACCGTGGACAGCATTGTCCCTTTAAACCTGTTGTTTGAATTTCATTGAAAGGAAAATCTGAAGACTGAGGCGGAGCGTTTAAGTAAAATGAAAATGGAGACTGTCATCGAAGAAATCAAGAACTACATCAAGAGAATCAAAAGCATTGCTAAAGAGGTAACTGACTGTGTGTAAATACTGTAAAAAAACTCGTACAAATTGAATCCAAAGCTACTACAATAGGAAGTAAAGTAAAGTTGACTCTTTATTCAGCTTCAGGTTGATATTCATAGGGACCTTGAAAAAATAAAATTAATTAAATATATATTTTAAAAAAACTGTCTGTAACACTGATTTAATTAAACGTTAGAGATCTAAGAATCTAGGAATGTATTATAAAACTAAATTAAAATTGCAATTTAGTTATTTTGAAAAATCGTGATGTGATTAAAAGGGTTCTTGCTCGGTGGCAGAAGGTCTGTATGTTTCCCGGCTGCGTTTACAATATTTTCAGGAAGTTCATTTAAAGGTTAACGTTTTGGGCCGTAATAAAAAAATGTCCTCTCAAAATCTACTTTCACTAACTGTTACTAACTTTTACTTCACCTAACTGGTACTACTTCATGACATTGTTTCCATGTTTTCATGAAATGTGTCGAACATCTCTTAATCCTTGTACAGAATGTGAAGTTGTGGGCACCTTAGTCAAACCGTTAAGTGATTGTTTTTGTGTTTGTGTTTTGTTGTTTGTTTTGTTATTTGCTCTTTGTTCTGTTTTTGTTTTCTTGCAACTCTAGTGGCCAAGCCTAAGTTTTATAGCTAATCTATTGGTTTTTGTCGTGTAATCTTACGGAACAATAAGCGTTTTCAGTCAAGCGTTGATTAAATTTTAGGTGATAGTTTATGCAATAGTGTTAGCGTAACCTATGTGATGCAAAGAAAGTGTTATAGGCCGTTGGTTTGAGTAACAGGGCTCTATGCCAGAATCTTCAGTTTACTTATCCATATATCTAAATATCTAATTTGTTGTAGCCTCAGCTGAGCATGCCTGGACGTTATACTTTGGATGATCAGTGATAACAAGCGAGTGGCTTACTGCCGGGTACCGGCACATCACGTTCTGTTCTCGGAGAATGAGTCTGCTGTGGTAAATTCTGTGGAAAACCATCGAGTTACCTTAAAGGTCAGTAACATTGCTGTCATGTACTACAACCAGCCCCTGACTTGATCACGTTGCCAAATGATGTGAAACATTTCTCTTTATCATCAAACGCGTTTCACTTGTTTAACAAATTGAGATTGCAAGAGAGAAATCCATTAGGCATATTTGGAGAGAAATTTTTCACTGATAGTTATCATGTATAACTAAATATTCTTGTAAATTGAAAAACTCTATTTAATGTTTTTTTTTCTCGCGAAAAGTTATAATAATTTAATTTCTGAACATTCAGTTCCCTGGACGAGACGCTCCAGGAGACCCATCATGAAATTCCTGCGTTAGTTCGCTTGGAGTTGATGGTTAGGCCTTGCAACAACATCAACAACACTGATCAACAGGGAAAAATTTCAATGTGTACGCAGAAACGGTATGGGTCTTTGTTTGGCAATTTCTACATGAACCAAACAGTGCATTTTACTGGAAGTTTGAGAAAGGGCTCTGTTAACTAACCATTATAAAAATTCAGTCTGAGATTTTCCATAAAGCATACTACAGCGTCAGCAAGGTGTTTTTCAACAAAAACGTAAAGATTTTTGTCAAAGTTCCAGGCTCTCGGTCAGTGGGGACGGACTGGAAAGGTGCGCGGGACAGGCAATGAGCGGTGGTCTGGATAATCGTTAGTAATCGTTCTGCCAATCACAAAAGACACAGACAATCCTGTACCCTGGGTGCCAGAGGTTTTTCTTGCGCGGTTTCCGGTGTCGACGGGTCATGTCCTCTATTGTGACCCGCCGCGAAAAACCTCTGGACCAGAGCGCGATTTCTATTGAGGGCGCCGACGCCAATGACAAGGCAGTTTAAATCTAAAAAGTCCAGAATCTGGACTAGAAAGCTGATTGGCTCCTAATGACCTCCCAAGGGTTTTCTAATCTAAAAGACACGGTGATTGGCTTCTAAGAATAGAAGAAGCGTGTGAAATATTTGTTGCTTGGAGTTGGCGGACGTTTGTTAGTGGGCTGAAAGATTTGTAAGTGATCAAGATCTGGAAACAGCCATAACAAAAGTTCTTGAAACGTTCGACGGTGTGCAGAGCAAAATGGATGGAATTCGCGAATTTTATACGCAGCAATGATGTGTTGGCGGTTTTACCGACGGGATTCGGGAAATCACTGCTATTTTAATTAGTGCAAAATGGAATTGACTAGCCTACACGACTTCTACGGTTCGTGACATTTGTATATTTGCCCTGTTAGGTCACTCGACCTTTTTGTCGCTTCAATCGTGTTTATGAAGGGCACTTCATGTTGTGTTATTCGGAGGAATTTTACGCAGAATTTTAAGCCGCTATCTGCATGTCGCTTCGTTGAGTGTGACACCTCTGTGATTTGCCATGTGTTAGTGTTTTGTTTGGCTCATTTCCACTGCAAGTTTCTTGCAGCTATCTGATCGAGCTTATGTTCCTCGAGCTCGATGTATGGGTTTATTCTTCCTTTGATCGTTCTGGTACCACAGGATTAAAATATAGCTCTTTACGCGCAAGTCTGTTGACTGCGAGCTTGAACAACGTTTTGAACGTGCATGTTCACCATTTGTAGCTTCTCCTTTCCAACGAATAATATTTTTTCGTTATATTCTTTTAAATTTGCCACTTCCTTGACAGTCGCCTCGAATTTTTCGATCCGTCGGTAGCACTTATTTTACAAAGAATACGCGGCCCGACGGACAGATTGTCGTCCTCGACAGTCAAAAGTGTCGAGATTCTTTCGCAAATATTCAGTTTTTTAGCATTTTCCGATGAAAGGCTGTAATATCCACCATTACACATAACATTCGCGTCACATAAACGGCACGTCAGCGAAGCCTTCGAATCAGGAAACCTTTTTTCACCGGAGTAGTTTTAATTCCTGGGAAAGCCATGAAAGCAAACCAAACGTTATGTAATACTCGCAATCCACATTTCATCTGTCATTCTTCACGTGAAAGTCCACGTGTTCACAGTGGGTGATCCTCGCTGTGATTGGTTTAAATATAATCCGATAAAATTGATCAAAGTTCAACGAGCACGGTGAATTGAGCCGCTCTGAGCCAGAGGTTTTTCTCGCGGCTTCGCCGCTCGTGCCAACGGCCTTCGGCTTCCACTTCCATCCGCCGGCGGCGAGGAAAACCTCTGGTACCCAGGGTAACAATCCTGTGAACCAATCAAAAGCTAGAAGGCTTTGACACGTAAACTGATGCAAAGCGCTGGAAAACGAGTGCCAGAGGATCACGATTGGTTTGATTTTTTTTACTTCTGATTGGCGAAAAATGGCGCGGGTGTTTTTTTTGACGCCAATCACTATCGACACTCCACTGGAAGAACCGGCTCAGGAGTGTAGCGAAATGTATACATAGTAAAATTGGTTTGAACCACGGAGGTATCCGTAGTTCGTACTGTGTGATCGTCCGTGTGCAGTGAAGTGTAGTGCATGAAAGAACTCTCTCTGTTGTCGGTGACTGACCGTTTTCGCCAAGCTGAGCGTCATCAGATTGACCACACTTTACACGAGTCTTTCAGCCAATCAACATCATGGCGTAACTGACCAATCGTGGTTTTAACTGACGCAGACTTATAACAACATCGACGTGTGACAGGACACTAGTCCTTGACTCTGAAGACGACTTTCGCTCAGGTGTTGTCGAAACGTCAGTCACCAACACAGTTTTCTTTTTAGAACTACACGCACACGACGATCACACAACACGAACTAACGGAATGTATCACGTGGTCAAATTAAACCGGCAAGAGCAAGACAAGGACCAACTTTATTATCATTTATTAGGGCACATAATACAGTACTGACCGACCTGGCGCCGCAGGTGAGCGAGAAGTTAGTCGAGGCGGCCAGGAAACAAGAAAAATATTAATCGTACAAATATGCTAGTCCTAGCCTAGTTAAAAAAGAAATGTTATACAGAAAAGGCAAAAGAAGACACTACTTCAGAGAAGCTCGTATTGCCATTAGTTCATTTAAGGCTACATAGTTAATTCAAAGCCTGCTGGCGGCAGAATAGGCTTGGAACTGAATAAGGAAGTACAGACTATGAAATTCAACATACCAAAAAGTTAATTTTTACTATAAGAAAATCTTCATATGCATTTTGTAAGGTGTGTTGTGACCAAAATCAATCTGTATCTTCTTTTTTAAAAGTAGCTCTAGGGGAGTGCCCCTCTTTTCAAAAGTAGGACAGTGCCCGCAAAACCAACCGTAAATCAGTCTTTCTCTTCTATTTCATCAGTTAAAAAAAAAAACGCGCTTTTAAACAAATTTCTTGCCCTAATTCGGTAATGGCAGATCTTTTCCCATTCGTTCATGCCTTATATACTTTGATCCACTTTGTATTAAATTTAAAAAAAAACAGAAATTGGGTGGTCACGAATACATGGGGTGCGGCGCATCCTCAAGCAATGGAATTGACAAAGATGCCTTTTTGGCAAGGTCTAGTAATAGCCTGATTGAGAAGTTGAAGGGCAAATATTGGCACTAATTAAATTTTGGTGTTCTTGACTTTAAACTTTAGATTTCAGTATGAAAACTGAAATGAAAAAATGAAAAAAATCTACTGGAGGCGCACCTACTACAAGTCGGAACCCCTGGCCTCACTACCCTGATGTCTCTTGGCAGTGTACTGTAAAATCTAATGTACATTAATGTTTGTGGAAAAAAAAAAAAAAAAACTCTTTGTGAAGCCATCACACCTTACAATGCGTGCAATACGGTGTCTTTTCACCTAATGATTTCCATAACCCATCGTACTGAGTATTACGATATTGAAGGGTAATTTTGGTTGGGTTTTTTTTTACATTTGGTGTTTTTTGATTTGTAGTTTCCCAGTTTGTTTCTTGTTCTCGCTAGTTGGCCCCCCGTCAAGAGATGAGTTTTCCCAAGACATGCAATAGCTTTATGGTTCAGCAACTATCTTTGATAAGTTTATGGCATAAGTTTTCCTTTAAGTGCAGAAGCTCTAGTAAGCTTCTGATTTTATTTGTCGTCAGAGTAGGCAGATAATATTGTATTGGGCTAGGGGCGTTGTTTCTGTCGTTTGTTCCACTGTTTTCTCAAAAGGTATCAAGCCATTCCATTGCGAAAGCGTAAAGTGATGCACGCTTTTTCCGTTGCAACAGTCTTTGTAAAACCAATCTTACTTTAGGTTGAGTTCTTTTGCTTTCTCAAACAGCTGGAGCTGCCAAAGAATTCTTTCACTGAACCAGAAGGATGGAAATGGAAATTCCATGAAGACTGGATGAGATCTACAGGAGATTTCACGTAACATGAAATTTCCTTGTTATATTTTTCCTCAACTTGTTTTTTTCTTTTTTTGCCAAGCTCTGAGATTTGCGACTTGCAAGCTCCTTCTTTTCACCTTTGTTAACGAAGCTTTTAAATTTGCTTGGAACTTGTAGGTTATTTAGCCGCCCTCTATGTTTAACATGCTTAGCATCTTTCTCTTTATATTATTTCGAATAAATCCAACTTTCCATTTGCAGATGTAATTCTGTTTGAATAGCGACGTGAGACACGTACATAGGATTACGACTGTCACTTGTATCTTTCAGCACAATTCGACAGCGTGAGGAAAACCTTACAGAATTCCAAGATGAAGTGTACGAACATGAAGCGAGAACGTCTCCTAGTGGGGACTGGAAACCAGACGATCCAAGATACGTGGACTTGGTTAGAAAAACCTCATGCAAATTTTTTTCCATGTCTGCAATTACCGTCTTGATTTACCAATGCCTCTTGTCCATAACAGGAGAGGTGGGAGAGTTAGCGCCTAAA
>JAHPZR010022786.1:0-20000 GCA_019787425.1 Platygyra sinensis | reverse complement strand
CCGTTTGGCAACCCCGAACGCAACTCTCCACGCAAGTTACACTTGCGTCCACTTGGGACTACTTGCCGGTCCGTTTGGCCAGGCTTGAGGGTGACGTTTCAGAGGAAACAAGCAAACATATAAATAAACAAACCGTGGACAGCATTGTCCCTTTAAACCTGTTTGTTTGAATTTCATTGAAAGGAAAATCTGAAGACTGAGGCGGAGCGTTTAAGTAAAATGAAAATGGAGACTGTCATCGAAGAAATCAAGAAACTACATCAAAGAATCAAAAGCATTGCTAAGAGGGTAACTGACTGTGTGTAATACTGTAAAAAACTCGTACAAATTGAATCCAAAGCTACTACAATAGGAAGTAAAGTAAAGTTGACTCTTTATTCAGCTTCAGGTTGATATTCATAGGACCTGAAAAAATAAAATTAATTAATATATATTTTTAAAAAACTGTCTGTAACACTGATTTAATTAAACGTTAGAGATCTAAGAATCTAGGAATGTATTATAAAACTAAATTAAAATTGCAATTTAGTTATTTTGAAAATCGTGATGTGATTAAAGGGTTCTTGCTCGTGGCAGAAGGTCTGTATGTTTCCCGACTGCGTTTACAATATTTTCCAGGACGAGTTCATTTAAATGGTAACGTTATTGGCCGTAATAAAAAAATGTCCACTCAAAATCTGACTTTCACTAACTGTTCCTAACTTTTACTTCACCCTAACTGGTTTACTACTTCATGTTTTCCATGGTTTGCATGAAATGTGTCGAACATCTCTTAATCCTTGTACCGAATGTGACGTTGTGGGGCCCCCTTAGTCAAAACCGTGTAAGTGATTGTTTTTGTGGTTTGCTATTGTGTGTTTGTTATTTATTGCTCTATTGTTCTGTTTTTGTTTTCTGTTGACAACTCTAGTGGGCCAAGCCTAAGTTTATACGCAACCTATTGGTTTTGGTCGCACTGGTACTCTTGCGGAACAATAAGCGGTGTTTCAGTCAAGCGGTTGATTTAAATTTTAGGTGATAGTTTCTGCAATAGTGTTAGCGTGCAACCTATGTGACTGCAAAGAAAGGGTTAATAGGCCGTTGGTTTGTAGTAACAGGGCTCTATGCCAAGAATTCTTCAGTTACTTATCCATATATCTAAATTATCTAAATTGTTGTAGCCTACAGCTGGGGAGAACAATGCCTGGACGTTTATGGACTTTGGATGATCAGTGATAACAAGCGAGGGCTTTACTGCCAGGGAACCGGCACATCACGTTCTGTTCTCGGAGACTGAGGTCTGTCCTTGTGGTAAATTCTGTGGAAGAAACCATCGAGTTACCTTAAAGGTCAGTAACGATTGCTGTCGATGTACTACCCCAGCCCCTGATCTGTATCACGTTGCACAACAATGATGTGAAACAGTTCTCTTTAGCAATCAATACGCGTTTCACGTGATGTTAACAAATTGAGAATTGCAGGGGGGAAATGCCATTAGGCATATTTGGAGAGAAATTTTGCACAGAATAGTTATCATGTATAACTAAATATTCTTGTAAAATTGAAAAACTCTATTAATGTTTTTTTTTCTCGCGCAAAAGTTATAATAATTTAATTTTCTGAACATTGCAGTTTTCCCTGGCGAGACGCCCAGGAGACCCTCATGAACTTCCTGGTTAGTTCGCTTTGGGGGGAGTTGATGGTTAGGCCTTGCAAACACATGCAACAACACTGGATGGGCAACAGGGAAAAATTTCAATGTGTACGCAGAAAGAAACGGTTATGGGCTCTTGTGTTGGCAACATTTCTACATGAAAACCAAACAGTGCATTTTACTGGAAGTTTGAGAAAGGGGCGTCTGTTAACTAACCATTAGAAAAATTCAGTCTGGAGATGTGTCCATAAAGGGCATACATACAGCGTCAGCAAGGTGTTTTCCAACAGAAAACGTAAAGATGCTTTGTGTCACAGTTCCAGGCTCTCGGTCAGTGGGGACGGACTGGGAAATGGTGCGCGGGAACAGGCAATGGCGGTGGTCTGGATAATCGTTATGAATCGTTCTTGCCAATCACAAAAGACACAGACAATCCTGTACCCTGGGTGCCAGAGGTTTTTCTTGCGCGGTTTCCGGTGTCGGTCATGTCTCTATTGTGACCCGCGCGAAAAACCTCTGGACCAGAGCGCGATTTCTTTGAGGGCGCCGAGCCAATGACAAGGCAGTTTAAATCTAAAAAGTCCAGAATCTGGACTAGAAAGCTGATTGGCTCCTAATGACCTCCCAAGGGTTTTCTAATCTAAAAGACACGGTGATTGGCTTCTAAGAATAGAAGAAGCGTGTGAAATATTTGTTGCTTGGAGCTGGCGGACGTTTGTTAGTGGGCTGAAAGATTTGTAAGTGATCAAGATCTGGAAACAGCCATAACAAAAGTTCTTGAAACGTTCGACGGTATGCAGAGCAAAATGGATGGAATTGCCGGCGAATTTTATACGCAGCAATGATGTGTAGGCGGTTTTACCGACGGGATTCGGGAAATCACTGCTATTTTAATTAGTGCAAAATGGAATTGACTAGCCTACACGACTTCTACGGTTCGTGACATTTGTATATTTGCCCTGTTAGGTCACTAGACCTTTTTGTCGCTTCAATCGTGTTTATGAAGGGCACTTCATGTTGTGTTATTCGGAGGAATTTTACGCAGAATTTTAAGCCGCTATCTGCATGTCGCTTCGTTGAGTGTGACACCTCTGTGATTTGCCATGTGTTAGTGTTTTGTTTTGGCTCATTTCCACTGCAAGTTTCTTGCAGCTATCTGATCGAGCTTATGTTCCTCGAGCTCGATGTATGGGTTTATTCTTCCTTTGATCGTTCTGGTACCCACAGGATTAAAATATAGCTCTTTACGCGCAAGTCTGTTGACTGCGAGCTTGAACAACGTTTTGAACGTGCATGTTCACCATTTGTAGCTTCTCCTTTCCAACGAATAATATTTTTTCGTTATATTCTTTTAAATTTGCCACTTCCTTGACAGTCGCCTCGAATTTTTCGATCCGTCGGTAGCACTTATTTTACAAAGAATACGCGGCCCGACGGACAGATTGTCGTCCTCGACAGTCAAAAGTGTCGAGATTCTTTCGCAAATATTCAGTTTTTTAGCATTTTCCGATAAAAGGCTGTAATATCCACCATTACACATAACATTCGCGTCACATAAACGGCACGTCAGCGAAGCCTTCGAATCAGGAAACTTTTTTCACCGGAGTAGTTTTAATTCCTGGGAAAGCCATGAAAGCAAACCAAACGTTATGTAATACTCGCAATCCACATTTCATCTGTCATTCTTCACGTGAAAGTCCACGTGTTCACAGTGGGTGATCCTCGCTGTGATTGGTTTAAATATAATCCGATAAAATTGATCAAAGTTCAACGAGCACGGTGAATTGAGCCGCTCTGAGCCAGAGGTTTTTCTCGCGGCTTCGCCGCTCGTGCCAACGGCCTTCGGCTTCCACTTCCATCCGCCGCGCGAGAAAAACCTCTGGTACCCAGGGTAACAATCCTGTGAACCAATCAAAGCTAGAAGAATTTACACGTAACTGATGCAAAGCGCTGGAAAACGAGTGCCAGAGAATCACGATTGGTTTGATTTTACTTCTGATTGGACGAAAAATGGCGCGGGTTTTTTTTGAGCCAATCACTTATCGACACTCACTGAAAACCGCTCTGAGTGTAGCGAAATGTATCATAGTAAATGGTTTGAACCCAGGAGTATCAGTAGTTCGTACTGTGTGATCGTCCGTGTGAGTGTAGTTCTGAAAAGAACTGTTGTCGGTGACTGACGTTTCGACAACCTGAGCGTCATCAGATGACAAAACTTTACACGAGTCTTTCAGCCAATAACATCATGGCTTAACTGACCAATCGTTTTTAACTGACCAGACTTATAACAACATCGACTGACAGACACTATTCACTTGACTCTGAAGACGACTTTCGCTCAGGTTGTCGAAACGTCAGTCACCAACAACAGTTCTTTTTAGAACTACACTCACCCGGACGATCACACAACACGAACTACGGAATGTATCATGTGGTCAAATTAAACCGCAAGACAAGACAAGACAACTTTATTACATTTTTGCACATAATACAGTACTGACAGACCTGGCACCGCAGGTAGCAGAAGTTAGTCGAGGCGGGCCAGGAACAATAAAAATATATGAAATATGCTAGCCTTAGTTAAAAGAAATGTATTACAGAAAAGGCAAAAGAAGAACTACTTCAGAGAAGCTCGTATTGCATTAGTTCATTAAGGCTACATAGTTAATTCAAAGCATCTGGGGCAGAATAGGATTGGAACTGAATAAGGAAGTACAGCTATGAAATTCAACATACCAAAAGTTAATTTTTACTATAAGAATCTTCATATGCATTTTGTAATGTTTTTGACAAAATCATCTGTATCTTCTTTTTTAAAAGTAGCTTTAGGGAGTGCCCTTCTTTTCAAAAGTAGGGAGTGCCCGCAAAACCAACCTAAATCAGTCTTTTCTATTTCATCAGTTAAAAAAAAACGCTTTTAAACAAATTTCTGCCCTAATTCGGTAATGCAATCTTTCCATTCTTATGCCTTATACTTTGATCCACTTTGTATTAATTTAAAAAAAACAGAAATTGTGTCACGAATTACTGATTCAAATCCTCAAGCAATGAATTTGACAAAGATGCCTTTTTGCAAGGAGTAATAGCCTTATGAGAAGTTAACAATATTGGCACTAATTAAATTTTGGTGTTCTTACTTTAAACTTTAATTTCAGTATGAAAATGAAATGAAAAATGAAAAAAAATCTACTTGGAGCGCATCTACAAGTGAAACCTGGCCTCACTACTCTGATGTCTCTGGCAGTGTACGTAAAATCTATGTTAATTAATGTTTGTTAAACGTTTTGAAGCCATCACACCTTACAATGGTCAATACTTTGTCTTTTCATCTACTGATTTCCTAACCAATCTTACTGAATTACGATATTGAAGGGTATTTTGGTTGGGTTTTTTTTTACATTTGGTGTTTTTTGATTTGTAGTTTCCCAGTTTGTTTCTTTTCTCCTGTTGGCCCCCCGTCAAGAGATGAGTTTCCCAAGACATGCAATAGCTTTATGGTTCAGCAACTATCTTTGATAAGTTTATGGCATAAGTTTTCCTTTAAGTGCAGAAGCTCTAGTAAGCTTCTGATTTTATTTGTCGTCAGAGTAGGCAGATAATATTGTATTGGGCTAGGGGCGTTGTTTCTGTCGTTTGTTCCACTGTTTTCTCAAAAGGTATCAAGCCATTCCATTGCGAAAGCGTAAAGTGATGCACGCTTTTTCCGTTGCAACAGTCTTTGTAAAACCAATCTTACTTTAGGTTGAGTTCTTTTGCTTTCTCAAACAGCTGGAGCTGCCAAAGAATTCTTTCACTGAACCAGAAGGATGGAAATGGAAATTCCATGAAGACTGGATGAGATCTACAGGAGATTTCACGTAACATGAAATTTCCTTGTTATATTTTTCCTCAACTTGTTTTTTTCTTTTTTTGCCAAGCTCTGAGATTTGCGACTTGCAAGCTCCTTCTTTTCACCTTTGTTAACGAAGCTTTTAAATTTGCTTGGAACTTGTAGGTTATTTAGCCGCCCTCTATGTTTAACATGCTTAGCATCTTTCTCTTTATATTATTTCGAATAAATCCAACTTTCCATTTGCAGATGTAATTCTGTTTGAATAGCGACGTGAGACACGTACATAGGATTACGACTGTCACTTGTATCTTTCAGCACAATTCGACAGCGTGAGGAAAACCTTACAGAATTCCAAGATGAAGTGTACGAACATGAAGCGAGAACGTCTCCTAGTGGGGACTGGAAACCAGACGATCCAAGATACGTGGACTTGGTTAGAAAAACCTCATGCAAATTTTTTTCCATGTCTGCAATTACCGTCTTGATTTACCAATGCCTCTTGTCCATAACAGGAGAGGTGGGAGAGTTAGCGCCTAAACCAACAACTTCAAGCTCCTTGAAGTCCTTTCCTGGTCTAAGTCGAGTTTAAGCATTTAGCGTGCTTTAGTGCTTCGTGTTAGCAGGAGAGAAAAATGCATTGTTTTTCCTTTTCCCCCTATTAAATTGATAGAAAATACAGAACACTTTTAAACCTTACTACAACACCTTTTTGATTATTGATTTTTTTTTTAATCGATGAACGTTTGGTGGCAGAAGTGGATTACGGTTTATAACTACATAAAATCACATTTTTTTTTCCTGTTGTAGTATGGTGAAAAGACAACCCTAGCCCCTGACCCACCAAAAGGCTGGAAAAAGACGACTAACTGGTTACCTGACAAAAACTGCGCTGTTGATGATGAAGGTCAGTATTTTTAACATGTGTCAAAGAGAAAGCGTTGGTCACAGACTGTTTAGTCATATATCCGAACCATAACAGAGCAAATATGAAAATCGCCAGGGTTCCTGCCCTTGGCCCCTTGGCGTTTCATTGGGAACTGAAATGCAGTGATTCCAGCCTTTCAAAAAGAGTAGTCCAGCACTTCTTTCAGATCTGTATTTTTACTGGTTCTGGTGAGCTGTAGCTTTTATTGTTTCAGAGGATAGGTATTGCTTGGATCTTTCATGTTTTGTTTCGTGAGCCAATAACAAATGGGCCCTTCAAAGGGCGCAGCAACGCCTCTTTTGTTTATGGGCTACTTGTGCCTCTCAGGTTGTTGCGTAGCCTGGAAGGGGGACTTGAGAAAGGCGAAATGGCGCTGGATGAAGAAACAATTTGCTACAAATGTCCGCAATAAACAAACTTCTTTGGAAGTTAGCCTTCCACAAAGACGCTCTTAGTGCTCTTTACTAACACTAAGCGCGTCCTCGTGGGCGGCTAGTTTAAAATATGAATCAAAACATTCACACACGTACGTCTGACTAACATGACCTAAATCCGTTTGTCTCCGAAACAATTTAGTTTCCCGGTCTATAAAGCATATTAGCTTAGACTACGTACGGTTCGTGGTACTATTCTATTAAGTTTTTATAAACGTTATTTAAATAAAGAGTTCAAAGCGTGTGTGTAGCAACATACACAGTGTATGAAACGAAAATCAATGTTCTTTCACAACAGCATGCGAAAGACTGGATTGCGATTCTCTTCGGGTCGCGTTTCTGTTCAAACAGGTGACTGTCATGACGTCCCCGTCCTCTCACACCCGACTTTCCTTTGACAACAGCGTACCCGTTGATTGAAAAGTCGTATAACGACATAAAGGTCCGGTAATACGGGCAACCTTTTTCTTCAACGTGTCTCGCAACATTGTTGCATTGCAAGTTGAAACCCTCTGTTGCGCGTATTACCACGTTTCTGACCAACTTATTTCGCAGCAAAATACAGTGTTGCAAGTCTGCGAAATTTTACACGTATTATTGGTTAATCGTGTGTAATTGAAGATGGCTCCTTTTTCATATATATAATTTAGCGTTTCCACGAACTTTCACTTCGACTGACTTCTGGCCGCCATTTTCTTCTTAATTATCCGGCCAGTGAAGTTCTCTCAGTATGAAGCTCAGTTTCATTTCAGATGGCTAGACGAAAAGTTGTATTTTTGCGAGAGTTTTTCCAACCCTTTTTACTTTTTTCCTACTTGTTTTGTAAGGACAAACGAGGTGTTTCAAAGCCTATGATAGTCCTCGAGGTCGTTTTACAGGGCAAATTTATGATTTTAATTTCCGAGAGTTACTTACAGATCTACTTCGAATCCAGGCTTTTTTCACGGTTTGCCTTTTTTTTTTATTCGCGTGTTGCTGGGCTTCGAGAAAGCCAATCATAAGCGTTGAATTCAAAATTTGTTGTGAGACAAGTTAAAGCTTCAGTGGTAATACGAGCAGCAAAACTAAATTTTGTTGCAGAAAGTAAAACTCGAGTCTACTTTGCGCAACATGTTGCCCCAACTTGCAACACTGTATTTTGCTGCGAGACAAGTTGGTCACAAACGTGGTAAAACGCGCAACAATGTGTTTCAACTTGGAATGCAACAATGTTGCGCGACAAGTTGAAGAAAAATGTTGCCCGTATTACCGGACCTCAAAAAAAAACATTAATTCCCTTACGAAAAGTTTCTTTCTCTTGACTTCGCACATGTTAATCTATTCAATTCCAGCTTAAAAAGGGCAAGCGTTGCGCCTTGACTTTTTGCTTGATGCTGTTTATTCTAAAGGTTGGCAATACTCGGAACACCGTTCCTATCATGAATACCATCCTGAAGAAAAAGCGTTTGACATGAGCAGAAGGAGAAAGCTGATAAGGCACAGACAACGAGATTCAAACGCGAAGTTTAAACAGGTCAGAGGAGCATCTGATTTTCCAATGGTAAACTAAGGGGTACTGAAATAAGTAGCGGAAGATTGACGGTTGGTTTCGCGTGCAAACTTGCGGGCTCCCTGGTAAACTGCATCAAAATTAATGTTTCGATTCCATTGTAGTTTTTCTTCTTGTGTTTGAATTACGTGTGAACATTGCATTTGTTAATTTACAAGAATATTGAAGTTGTATTTCACCGAACGCAAAGAGGATGGAAGTTAAAATTGTGTGTTGAAATTAAGTTCATCAGTGTGAAGTACGGCGTTTGAAACAATTTATCAGGTGTAATCTTGCAGTTACATGTACGCCTTATTCTGCTCCTTTTAGTCGACTTTTCTTATAGTTTTCACAGGGCGAGTTTGGATCGTGTTTGCTTGTTGTTTACCATGTTTACGGGAGTTCAGCACGTATCAGCGCTGATCAAATGCACTTTTATCTTCTACTGAAGTCAGTTCGCCTGGAATTAAGATCGGCTTGTGAATCAATTCAGCCGGTCTAACTTAATTTGACGGTCGGCCTAAATTCGAATTCGATTCGGCTCATGTGAAGTACGGCGTCTGAACCGGGCCTAAAATGAAAGCAAATTCTCCTTCTGTGGCCAATTAAGTTCAATACACCTAGAACACCAGAATAGCAGCGTATCGCTAACCGCTAACTGTTAACGTCTTCCAGCTGAAAACTAGCTCTTATCTGTCGGAAATTATAGCGAAATCCAACTGTTAATATGTACCAGCAGATGACTGAGTGCGCGCAAAACGAGCTCAAGACAATTAAGGCATGGCTCTTTCCTTATTGGAACCAAAAATTTGGGGGGTGGTCTATCTTCAAGGCTTTAACCACATTAACCTAAAACTTTTTCAGACTAATAGGCTTGCAAATCTTGTTATATTTAGCTGGATGATATCTGCAAATTAGGTCAAGTGACCTGTCGGGGCTATTTTTAGCTCAAATTTCTTTTTAGCAAAATGGCACCACTTTTTACAGCATCTAGGAAGCTGGCATTAGCTTAATAATGTTAAGGCTAATAGGTACTTTATTTCTGTACCCGGACTTGTTGAGATTTTTTAATATAAAAGCATAAATTAAGAATTTACTTTTATCGGGGGACTGGGTACTAGTACAAAATGCCGTTTATTTTCAAAATTAATGAAAAATTTAACAAAGTCCGGGCGCAGATGTTTTGCTGCTAACATTTTGAGCTATTTGGGTATATTCAGGGTAAATGACTCTTGATGTAAACTGGTGCCATTTTTGCTTAAAGAATTTTTGGAAGTTTTTGGCCGTCAGAAGTCACGTGACCTAATTTGCATATATCATCCAGCTAAATATGACAAGGTTTGCAAGCTTATTAGTCTGAAAAAGTTTAAGGTTAACGTGGTTAAAGCCTTAGAAGATAGACCACCCCCCTAGATTTTTGGGTGCAATAATGAAAGACCCATGCCTTAATTGTCTTGAGAGTGCGAGATACAGAAATGGTTTACTTACTGGGGAAGAGGCAAGAAAAAAAATGTAACGGGTACCGTAAAAGCATGGATAGTAAAAGGATAGTAAAAGGATGGAAAAAGTTTTCTGAAAAATTCAAAACCTCTACGAAACGGGAGGCTAACCCCACATTTTATTTTATGAAATAGAAGTGGCAAGTCTATTCAGTAAGGAACTAGTTTCTGGTAGTGAGCAAAAGGTTTTTGGGCTGTAATTTAGCTAAACCAGAAAAGGGCTGTCATGCAGAGCTGTTGCAAAGCTGTTGCAATCATTTTATTATTAGAAACATAATACCGTAAATGGTTTTTATGGTACCATTTGCCATGCAGTTTTAAGATCTCTGTAAATGTGCTTGCGTTTTGTAAATCAGTGTGCTTGAGGTATGTAAAGGCGAATTCTAAGGAAATCTGTGAAGAAATATCCTTTCGTTCCTGTTTTAGAAAAATGCTGATGTCAGCATTTTGTTGAGATTGAAGGCTAATTATCTCTAAAAATGCATGGCTACCCCAGTTTATCTTTGTGGATTCCAATAGCCCTTGAAAGGTCTACTTTTTTAACGTGGTCCTAACCTGGTGCAAAAACCCTTGTATTTAGTAGGTACCGTCCTTAAATAGTCTGTAATCGGGAAGTTCAATCAATCAATCAATCAATTAATTAATCAGCCTCAATCAATCAAAGTCAAGTCGTTGATAAATGTGTTAAATACGAGGGGTCCCAGGAGACTACCTGGAAGAGCTCCACGACCAGTGACCATTCACATCAGACAGAACTTCATTGTCAGTTGGAGAGGTAGGACTGCAGAAATTCCGTCGGGAGAATACTGGCTGAAAGGCATCATGCAGTTGATCAAACATGACTTTCTCAATTATTTTCGGTATTGCTGAGCAGATACTAATAGGTCTGTAATTCGACACTAGCGATGGAACTGCAAAACTTGCGATGTTGCTAGAGTTGTTGCTGTTGTTGTTGTTTTTTGTATATTGTTGCTGCTGCAGTTGTGGTTGAGCAATCACCAGTAAACTGTGACTTTGTCCGTTGACTTAAAATACCCCCGGCCTTAAAAATCTTTTATTAAAGTATGTAACACTCACTGTCACTTCATACACCTCGTTATATGTGAATCCAAAACTTCTGCACAATTTACTAGGTTCACGACGATCCGAAGCCAACTGACGGATGGGAATACGCTCAATCTTTCCGCGGAAGTTTTCATCCAGACGAAAAAAGAACAGATTGTCTAAGGCGAAGAAGGTGGCTTCGCAAAATAGTACCTGAAGCTGCTAAGAAAGGAAGCAGTATCAAATTTCCTGTTTTCAAGGTATTGGTTCAAGGGCTGGTAAGTTCACATTTTTCAGGGCAGAACATATCTAACAAGCATTGTGATCTCTTAGTGATCTGGAACGACGAGGTGATATCGTTTATGATGTGTCATGTATTGGCAGTCACGTGACCCTTATTTTGTTGCGATTTGACACAAGTGACTCATAATCGATGGCAGGAAATTTAAAAGATCTAGACAAGAGGATTTTCGTGCGAACGGCTTCAAGTGCTGGGTTTGTTTAAATGTCACCCATCATCTTAAGGAAACAGAAAAGAATAATAGTATTATAAAGAATAAGTAGTTCCATGTGCAGTTTTTCAGCAGACACGAAGTGTGCGAAGGTGATTTTAAAACTGCTTTGCCTTTGCGATATCGTCAAAGCACTCCTTTCGTTATAAAAAGGGAATTTGTTCTTTTTCCTTTACGTTGGGGTTTTAATAAGGTCTGGTTTTAGCACAAACCACAGCCTTGTTTCCTTCTTTTTGTTTCTAGCTAGGAAAGGAGAGTGCTCCCAAAGTTTGTGTTATTCAAGGATGCTCGTGGAATATCGAGGTACGTTGAAATGAACGTTAATTTACCTCACGGAAAAACGTTATTTGCAGACTAAAGAGAGTAATCTGGGCACCAAACACTGATTGACAAGTTTTGCTTTTTATTAAGAAAACACTGAATAAAGAACTAAAATTAACTGAAAAAAAAAAACTTATGTGACCAATATGTGTGATCGATTAACTTCCCGATTACAGACTATTTAAGGACGGTACCTACTAAATACAAGGGTTTTTGCACCAGGTTAGGACCACGTTAAAAAAGTAGACCTTTCAAGGGCTATTGGAATCCACAAAGATAAACTGGGGTAGCCATGCATTTTTAGAGATAATTAGCCTTCAATCTCAACAAAATGCTGACATCAGCATTTTTCTAAAACAGGAACGAAAGGATATTTCTTCACAGATTTCCTTAGAATTCGCCTTTACATACCTCAAGCACACTGATTTACAAAACGCAAGCACATTTACAGAGATCTTAAAACTGCATGGCAAATGGTACCATAAAAACCATTTACGGTATTATGTTTCTAATAATAAAATGATTGCAACAGCTTTGCAACAGCTCTGCATGACAGCCCTTTTCTGGTTTAGCTAAATTACAGCCCAAAAACCTTTTGCTCACTACCAGAAACTAGTTCCTTACTGAATAGACTTGCCACTTCTATTTCATAAAATAAAATGTGGGGTTAGCCTCCCGTTTCGTAGAGGTTTTGAATTTTTCAGAAAACTTTTTCCATCCTTTTACTATCCTTTTACTATCCATGCTTTTACGGTACCCGTTACATTTTTTTTCTTGCCTCTTCCCCAGTAAGTAAACCATTTCTGTATCTCGCACTCTCAAGACAATTAAGGCATGGGTCTTTCATTATTGCACCCAAAAATCTAGGGGGGTGGTCTATCTTCTAAGGCTTTAACCACGTTAACCTTAAACTTTTTCAGACTAATAAGCTTGCAAACCTTGTCATATTTAGCTGGATGATATATGCAAATTAGGTCACGTGACTTCTGACGGCCAAAAACTTCCAAAAATTCTTTAAGCAAAAATGGCACCAGTTTACATCAAGAGTCATTTACCCTGAATATACCCAAATAGCTCAAAATGTTAGCAGCAAAACATCTGCGCCCGGACTTTGTTAAATTTTTCATTAATTTTGAAAATAAACGGCATTTTGTACTAGTACCCAGTCCCCCGATAAAAGTAAATTCTTAATTTATGCTTTTATATTAAAAAATCTCAACAAGTCCGGGTACAGAAATAAAGTACCTATTAGCCTTAACATTATTAAGCTAATGCCAGCTTCCTAGATGCTGTAAAAAGTGGTGCCATTTTGCTAAAAAGAAATTTGAGCTAAAAATAGCCCCGACAGGTCACTTGACCTAATTTGCAGATATCATCCAGCTAAATATAACAAGATTTGCAAGCCTATTAGTCTGAAAAAGTTTTAGGTTAATGTGGTTAAAGCCTTGAAGATAGACCACCCCCCAAATTTTTGGTTCCAATAAGGAAAGAGCCATGCCTTAATTGTCTTGAGCTCGTTTTGCGCGCACTCAGTCATCTGCTGGTACATATTAACAGTTGGATTTCGCTATAATTTCCGACAGATAAGAGCTAGTTTTCAGCTGGAAGACGTTAACAGTTAGCGGTTAGCGATACGCTGCTATTCTGGTGTTCTAGGTGTATTGAACTTAATTGGCCACAGAAGGAGAATTTGCTTTCATTTTAGGCCCGGTTCAGACGCCGTACTTCACATGAGCCGAATCGAATTCGAATTTAGGCCGACCGTCAAATTAAGTTAGACCGGCTGAATTGATTCACAAGCCGATCTTAATTCCAGGCGAACTGACTTCAGTAGAAGATAAAAGTGCATTTGATCAGCGCTGATACGTGCTGAACTCCCGTAAACATGGTAAACAACAAGCAAACACGATCCAAACTCGCCCTGTGAAAACTATAAGAAAAGTCGACTAAAAGGAGCAGAATAAGGCGTACATGTAACTGCAAGATTACACCTGATAAATTGTTTCAAACGCCGTACTTCACACTGATGAACTTAATTTCAACACACAATTTTAACTTCCATCCTCTTTGCGTTCGGTGAAATACAACTTCAATATTCTTGTAAATTAACAAATGCAATGTTCACACGTAATTCAAACACAAGAAGAAAAACTACAATGGAATCGAAACATTAATTTTGATGCAGTTTACCAGGGAGCCCGCAAGTTTGCACGCGAAACCAACCGTCAATCTTCCGCTACTTATTTCAGTACCCCTTAGTTTACCATTGGAAAATCAGATGCTCCTCTGACCTGTTTAAACTTCGCGTTTGAATCTCGTTGTCTGTGCCTTATCAGCTTTCTCCTTCTGCTCATGTCAAACGCTTTTTTCTTCAGGATGGTATTCATGATAGGAACGGTGTTCCGAGTATTGCCAACCTTTAGAATAAACAGCATCAAGCAAAAAGTCAAGGCGCAACGCTTGCCCTTTTTAAGCTGGAATTGAATAGATTAACATGTGCGAAGTCAAGAGAAAGAAACTTTTCGTAAGGGAATTAATGTTTTTTTTTGAGGTCCGGTAATACGGGCAACATTTTTCTTCAACTTGTCGCGCAACATTGTTGCATTCCAAGTTGAAACACATTGTTGCGCGTTTTACCACGTTTGTGACCAACTTGTCTCGCAGCAAAATACAGTGTTGCAAGTTGGGGCAACATGTTGCGCAAAGTAGACTCGAGTTTTACTTTCTGCAACAAAATTTAGTTTTGCTGCTCGTATTACCACTGAAGCTTTAACTTGTCTCACAACAAATTTTGAATTCAACGCTTATGATTGGCTTTCTCGAAGCCCAGCAACACGCGAATAAAAAAAAAAGGCAAACCGTGAAAAAAGCCTGGATTCGAAGTAGATCTGTAAGTAACTCTCGGAAATTAAAATCATAAATTTGCCCTGTAAAACGACCTCGAGGACTATCATAGGCTTTGAAACACCTCGTTTGTCCTTACAAAACAAGTAGGAAAAAAGTAAAAAGGGTTGGAAAAACTCTCGCAAAAATACAACTTTTCGTCTAGCCATCTGAAATGAAACTGAGCTTCATACTGAGAGAACTTCACTGGCCGGATAATTAAGAAGAAAATGGCGGCCAGAAGTCAGTCGAAGTGAAAGTTCGTGGAAACGCTAAATTATATATATGAAAAAGGAGCCATCTTCAATTACACACGATTAACCAATAATACGTGTAAAATTTCGCAGACTTGCAACACTGTATTTTGCTGCGAAATAAGTTGGTCAGAAACGTGGTAATACGCGCAACAGAGGGTTTCAACTTGCAATGCAACAATGTTGCGAGACACGTTGAAGAAAAAGGTTGCCCGTATTACCGGACCTTTATGTCGTTATACGACTTTTCAATCAACGGGTACGCTGTTGTCAAAGGAAAGTCGGGTGTGAGAGGACGGGGACGTCATGACAGTCACCTGTTTGAACAGAAACGCGACCCGAAGAGAATCGCAATCCAGTCTTTCGCATGCTGTTGTGAAAGAACATTGATTTTCGTTTCATACACTGTGTATGTTGCTACACACACGCTTTGAACTCTTTATTTAAATAACGTTTATAAAAACTTAATAGAATAGTACCACGAACCGTACGTAGTCTAAGCTAATATGCTTTATAGACCGGGAAACTAAATTGTTTCGGAGACAAACGGATTTAGGTCATGTTAGTCAGACGTACGTGTGTGAATGTTTTGATTCATATTTTAAACTAGCCGCCCACGAGGACGCGCTTAGTGTTAGTAAAGAGCACTAAGAGCGTCTTTGTGGAAGGCTAACTTCCAAAGAAGTTTGTTTATTGCGGACATTTGTAGCAAATTGTTTCTTCATCCAGCGCCATTTCGCCTTTCTCAAGTCCCCCTTCCAGGCTACGCAACAACCTGAGAGGCACAAGTAGCCCATAAACAAAAGAGGCGTTGCTGCGCCCTTTGAAGGGCCCATTTGTTATTGGCTCACGAAACAAAACATGAAAGATCCAAGCAATACCTATCCTCTGAAACAATAAAAGCTACAGCTCACCAGAACCAGTAAAAATACAGATCTGAAAGAAGTGCTGGACTACTCTTTTTGAAAGGCTGGAATCACTGCATTTCAGTTCCCAATGAAACGCCAAGGGGCCAAGGGCAGGAACCCTGGCGATTTTCATATTTGCTCTGTTATGGTTCGGATATATGACTAAACAGTCTGTGACCAACGCTTTCTCTTTGACACATGTTAAAAATACTGACCTTCATCATCAACAGCGCAGTTTTTGTCAGGTAACCAGTTAGTCGTCTTTTTCCAGCCTTTTGGTGGGTCAGGGGCTAGGGTTGTCTTTTCACCATACTACAACAGGAAAAAAAAATGTGATTTTATGTAGTTATAAACCGTAATCCACTTCTGCCACCAAACGTTCATCGATTAAAAAAAAAATCAATAATCAAAAAGGTGTTGTAGTAAGGTTTAAAAGTGTTCTGTATTTTCTATCAATTTAATAGGGGGAAAAGGAAAAACAATGCATTTTTCTCTCCTGCTAACACGAAGCACTAAAGCACGCTAAATGCTTAAACTCGACTTAGACCAGGAAAGGACTTCAAGGAGCTTGAAGTTGTTGGTTTAGGCGCTAACTCTCCCACCTCTCCTGTTATGGACAAGAGGCATTGGTAAATCAAGACGGTAATTGCAGACATGGAAAAAAATTTGCATGAGGTTTTTCTAACCAAGTCCACGTATCTTGGATCGTCTGGTTTCCAGTCCCCACTAGGAGACGTTCTCGCTTCATGTTCGTACACTTCATCTTGGAATTCTGTAAGGTTTTCCTCACGCTGTCGAATTGTGCTGAAAGATACAAGTGACAGTCGTAATCCTATGTACGTGTCTCACGTCGCTATTCAAACAGAATTACATCTGCAAATGGAAAGTTGGATTTATTCGAAATAATATAAAGAGAAAGATGCTAAGCATGTTAAACATAGAGGGCGGCTAAATAACCTACAAGTTCCAAGCAAATTTAAAAGCTTCGTTAACAAAGGTGAAAAGAAGGAGCTTGCAAGTCGCAAATCTCAGAGCTTGGCAAAAAAAGAAAAAAACAAGTTGAGGAAAAATATAACAAGGAAATTTCATGTTACGTGAAATCTCCTGTAGATCTCATCCAGTCTTCATGGAATTTCCATTTCCATCCTTCTGGTTCAGTGAAAGAATTCTTTGGCAGCTCCAGCTGTTTGAGAAAGCAAAAGAACTCAACCTAAAGTAAGATTGGTTTTACAAAGACTGTTGCAACGGAAAAAGCGTGCATCACTTTACGCTTTCGCAATGGAATGGCTTGATACCTTTTGAGAAAACAGTGGAACAAACGACAGAAACAACGCCCCTAGCCCAATACAATATTATCTGCCTACTCTGACGACAAATAAAATCAGAAGCTTACTAGAGCTTCTGCACTTAAAGGAAAACTTATGCCATAAACTTATCAAAGATAGTTGCTGAACCATAAAGCTATTGCATGTCTTAGGAAACTCATCTCTTGACGGGGGGCCAACAGGAGAAAAAGAAACAAACTGGGAAACTACAAATCAAAAAAACACCAAATGTAAAAAAAAACCCAACCAAAATACCCTTCAATATCGTAATTCAGTAAGATTGGTTAGGAAATCAGTAGATGAAAAAGACAAAGTATTGACCATTGTAAGGTGTGATGGCTTCAAAACGTTTAACAAACATTAATTAACATAGATTTTACGTACACTGCCAGAGACATCAGAGTAGTGAGGCCAGGTTTCACTTGTAGATGCGCTCCAAGTAGATTTTTTTTCATTTTTCATTTCATTTTCATACTGAAATTAAAGTTTAAAGTAAGAACACCAAAATTTAATTAGTGCCAATATTGTTAACTTCTCATAAGGCTATTACTCCTTGCAAAAAGGCATCTTTGTCAAATTCATTGCTTGAGGATTTGAATCAGTAATTCGTGACACAATTTCTGTTTTTTTTAAATTAATACAAAGTGGATCAAAGTATAAGGCATAAGAATGGAAAGATTGCATTACCGAATTAGGGCAGAAATTTGTTTAAAAGCGTTTTTTTTAACTGATGAAATAGAAAAGACTGATTTAGGTTGGTTTTGCGGGCACTCCCTACTTTTGAAAAGAAGGGCACTCCCTAAAGCTACTTTTAAAAAAGAAGATACAGATGATTTTGTCAAAAACATTACAAAATGCATATGAAGATTCTTATAGTAAAAATTAACTTTTGGTATGTTGAATTTCATAGCTGTACTTCCTTATTCAGTTCCAATCCTATTCTGCCCCAGATGCTTTGAATTAACTATGTAGCCTTAATGAACTAATGCAATACGAGCTTCTCTGAAGTAGTTCTTCTTTTGCCTTTTCTGTAATACATTTCTTTTAACTAAGGCTAGCATATTTCATATATTTTTATTGTTCCTGGCCCGCCTCGACTAACTTCTGCTACCTGCGGTGCCAGGTCTGTCAGTACTGTATTATGTGCAAAAATGTAATAAAGTTGTCTTGTCTTGTCTTGCGGTTTAATTTGACCACATGATACATTCCGTAGTTCGTGTTGTGTGATCGTCCGGGTGAGTGTAGTTCTAAAAAGAACTGTTGTTGGTGACTGACGTTTCGACAACCTGAGCGAAAGTCGTCTTCAGAGTCAAGTGAATAGTGTCTGTCAGTCGATGTTGTTATAAGTCTGGTCAGTTAAAAACGATTGGTCAGTTAAGCCATGATGTTATTGGCTGAAAGACTCGTGTAAAGTTTTGTCATCTGATGACGCTCAGGTTGTCGAAACGTCAGTCACCGACAACAGTTCTTTTCAGAACTACACTCACACGGACGATCACACAGTACGAACTACTGATACTCCTGGGTTCAAACCATTTACTATGATACATTTCGCTACACTCAGAGCGGTTTTCAGTGAGTGTCGATAAGTGATTGGCTCAAAAAAAACCCGCGCCATTTTTCGTCCAATCAGAAGTAAAATCAAACCAATCGTGATTCTCTGGCACTCGTTTTCCAGCGCTTTGCATCAGTTACGTGTAAATTCTTCTAGCTTTGATTGGTTCACAGGATTGTTACCCTGGGTACCAGAGGTTTTTCTCGCGCGGCGGATGGAAGTGGAAGCCGAAGGCCGTTGGCACGAGCGGCGAAGCCGCGAGAAAAACCTCTGGCTCAGAGCGGCTCAATTCACCGTGCTCGTTGAACTTTGATCAATTTTATCGGATTATATTTAAACCAATCACAGCGAGGATCACCCACTGTGAACACGTGGACTTTCACGTGAAGAATGACAGATGAAATGTGGATTGCGAGTATTACATAACGTTTGGTTTGCTTTCATGGCTTTCCCAGGAATTAAAACTACTCCGGTGAAAAAAGGTTTCCTGATTCGAAGGCTTCGCTGACGTGCCGTTTATGTGACGCGAATGTTATGTGTAATGGTGGATATTACAGCCTTTTATCGGAAAATGCTAAAAAACTGAATATTTGCGAAAGAATCTCGACACTTTTGACTGTCGAGGACGACAATCTGTCCGTCGGGCCGCGTATTCTTTGTAAAATAAGTGCTACCGACGGATCGAAAAATTCGAGGCGACTGTCAAGGAAGTGGCAAATTTAAAAGAATATAACGAAAAAATATTATTCGTTGGAAAGGAGAAGCTACAAATGGTGAACATGCACGTTCAAAACGTTGTTCAAGCTCGCAGTCAACAGACTTGCGCGTAAAGAGCTATATTTTAATCCTGTGGGTACCAGAACGATCAAAGGAAGAATAAACCCATACATCGAGCTCGAGGAACATAAGCTCGATCAGATAGCTGCAAGAAACTTGCAGTGGAAATGAGCCAAAACAAAACACTAACACATGGCAAATCACAGAGGTGTCACACTCAACGAAGCGACATGCAGATATCGGCTTAAAATTCTGTGTAAAATTCCTCCGAATAAACACAACATGAAGTGCCCTTCATAAACACGATTGAAGCGACAAAAAGGTCTAGTGACCTAACAGGCAAATATACAAATGTCACGAACCGTAGAAGTCGTGTAGGCTAGTCAATTCCATTTTGCACTAATTAAAAATAGCAGTGATTTCCCGAATCTCGTCGGTAAAACCGCCTACACATCATTGCTGCGTATAAAATTCGCCCGGCAATTCCATCCATTTTGCTCTTGCATACCGTCGAAAGTTTCAAGAACTTTTGTTATGGCTGTTTCCAGATCTTGATCACTTACAAATCTT
>JAHPZR010022785.1:25000-37073 GCA_019787425.1 Platygyra sinensis | reverse complement strand
AGAGAAAAATGCATTGTTTTTCCTTTTCCCCAGATTAAATTGATAGAAAATACAGAACAGTTTTGAACCTTACTACAACACCTTTTTGATTATTGATTTTTTTTTAATCGATGAACGTTCGGTGGCAGAAGTGGGTTACGATTTATAACTACATATAATCACATTTTTTTTCTTTCCTGTTGTAGTATGGTGAAAAGACAACCCTAGCCCCTGACCCACCAAAAGGCTGGAAAAAGACGACTAACTGGTTACCTGACAAAAACTGCGCTGTTGATGATGAAGGTCAGTATTTTAAACATGTGTCAAAAAGAAAGCTATGGTCACAGACTGTTTAGTCATATATCCGAACCATATAACAGAGCAAATATGAAAATCGCCAGGGTTCCTGCCCTTGGCCCCTTGGCGTTTCATTGGGAACTGAAATGCAGTGATTCCAGCCTTTCAAAATGAGTAGTCCGGCGCTTCTTTCAGATCTGTATTTTCACGTACTGGTTCTGGTGAGCTGTAGCTTTTATTGTTTCAAAGGATAGGTATTGCTTGGATCTTTCATGTTTTGTTTCGGGAGCCAATAACAAATGAGCCCTTAAAAAGGCGCAGCAACGCCTCTTTTGTTTATGGGTTATTTGTGCCTCTCAGGTTGTTGCGTAGCCTGGGAGAGGGACTTGAGAAAGGCGAAATGGCGCTGGATGAAGAAACAATTTGCTACAAATGTCCGCAATAAACAAACTTCTTTGGAAGTTAGTCTTCCACAAAGACGCTCTTAGTGCTCTTCACTAACACTAAGCGCGTGCTCGTGGGAGGCTAGTTTAAAATATGAATCAAAACATTCACACACGTACGTCTGACTAACATGCATGACCTAAAACCGTTTGTCTCCGAAACAATTTAGGTTTCCCGGTCTATAAAGCATATTAGCTTGGACTACGTACGGTTCGTGGTACTATTCTATTAAGTTTTTGTAAACGTTATTTAAATAAAGTGTCCAAAGCGTGTGTGTAGCAACATACACAGTGTATGAAACGAAAATCAATGTTCTTTCACAACAGCATGCGAAAGACTGGATTGCGATTCTCTTCGGGTCGCGTTTCCGTCCAAAACACGAGACTGTCATGACGTCCCCGTCCTCTCACACTTTTGACAACAGCGTACTCGTTGATTGAAAAGTCGTATAACGACATAAAGGTCCGGTAATACGGGCAACCTTTTTCTTCAAGGTGTCTCGCAACATTGTTGCATTGCAAGTTAAAACCCTCTGTTGCGCGTATTCACGATTGTGACCAACTTATCTCGCAGCAAACGGTGTTGCAAGTCTGCGAAATTTTACACGTATTATTGGTTAATCGTGTGTAATTGAAGATGGCTGCTTCTTTCATATAATTTAGCGTTTCCACGAACTTCACTTCGACTGACTTCTGGCCGCCATTTTCTTCTTAATTATCCGGCCAGTGAAGTTCTCTCAGTATGAAGCTCAGTTTCATTTCAGATGGCTAGACGAAAAGTTGTATTTTTGCGACAGTTCTTCCAACCCCTTTTACTTTTTTGCTACTTGTTTTGTAAGGACAAACGAGGTGTTTCAAAGCCTATGATAGTCTTCGAGGTCTTTTTACAGGGCAAATTTATGATTTTAATTTCCGAGAGTTACTTACAGATCTACTTCGAATCCAGGCTTTTTTCACGGTTTGCCATTTTTTTTTATTCGCGTGTTGCTGGGCTTCGAGAAAGCCAATCACAAGCGTTGAATTCAAAATTTGTTGTGAGACAAGTTGAAGCTTCAGTGGTAATACGAGCAGCAAAACTAAATTTTGTTGCAGAAAGTAGAACTCGAGTCTACTTTGCGCAACATGTTGCCCCAACTTGCAACACTGTATTTTGCTGCAAGACAAGTTGGTCACAAACGTGGTAAAACGCGCAACAATGTGTTTCAACTTTGAATGCAGCAATGTTGCGAGACAAGTTCAAGAAAAATGTTGCCTGTATTACCGGACCTTAAAAAAAAACATTTATTCCCTTACGAAAAGTTTCTTTCTCTTGACTTCGCACATGTTAATCTATTCAATTCCAGCTTAAAAAGGGCAAGCGTTGCGCCTTGACTTTTTGCTTGATGCTGTTTATTTTAAAGGTTGGCAATACTCGGAACACCGTTCCTATCATGAATACCATCCTGAAGAAAAAGCGTTTGACATGAGCAGAAGGAGAAAGCTGACAAGGCACAGACAACGAGATTCAAACGCGAAGTTTAAACAGGTCAGAGGAGCATCTGATTTTTCAATGGTAAACTGAGGGGTAAATAAGTAGCGGAAGATTAACGGTTGGTTTCGTGTGCAAACTTGCGGCCTCCCTGGAAAACTGCATCAAAATTAATGTTTCGATTCCATTGTAGTTTTTCTTCTAGTGTTTGAATTACGTGTGAACATTGCATTTGTTAATTTACAAGAATATTGAAGAGGATGGAAGTTGAAATTGTGAGTTGAAATTAAGTTCATGTGAAGTACGGCGTTTGAAACAATTTATCAGGTGTAATCTTGCAGTTACATGTACGCCTTATTCTGCTCCTTTTTGTCGACTTTTCTTATAGTTTTCACAGGGCGGGTTTGGATCGTGTTTGCTTGTTGTTTACCATGTTTACGGGAGTTCAGCACGTATCAGCGCTGATCAAATGCACTTTTATCTTCTACTGAAGTCAGTTCGCCTGGAATTAAGAGCGGCGTGTGAATCAATTCAGCCGGTCTAACTTAAATTGGGTCGACCTAAATTCGAATTCGATTCGGCTCATGTGAAGTACGGCGTCTGAACCGGGCCTAAAATGAAAGCAAATTCTCCTTCTGTGGCCAAATTAAGTTCAATACACCTAGAACACCAGAATAGCAGCGTATCGCTAACCACTAACTGTTAACGTCTTCCAGCTGAAAATTAGCTCTTATCTGTCGGAAATTATACCGAAATCCAACTGTTAATATGTACCAGCAGATGACTGAGTGCGCGCAAAACGAGTGCGAGATAGAGAAACGGTTTACTTACTGGGGAAGAGGCAAGAAAAAAAATGTAACGGGTACCGTAAAAGCAAGGATAGTAAAAGGATAGTAAAAGCATGGAAAAAGTTTTCTGAAAAAGTCAAAACCTCTACGAAACGGGAGGCTAACCCCACATTTTATTTTATGAAATGGAAGTGGCAAGTCTATTCAGTAAGGAACTAGTTTCTGGTGGTGAGCAAAAGGTTTTTGGGCTGTAATTTAGCTAAACCAGAAAAGGGCTGTCATGCAGAGCTGTTGCAAAGCTGTTGCAATCATTTTATTATTAGAAACATAATACCGTAAATGGTTTTTATGGTACCATTTGCCATGCAGTTTAAAGATCTCTGTAAATGTGCTTGCGTTTTGTAAATCAGTGTGCTTGAGGTATGTAAAGGCGAATTCTAAGGAAATCTGTGAAGAAATATCCTTTCGTTCCTGTTTTAGAAAAATGCTGATGTCAGCATTTTGTTGAGATTGAAGGCTAATTATCTCTAAAAATGCATGGCTACCCCAGTTTATCTTTGTGGATTCCAATAGCCCTTGAAAGGTCTACTTTTTTAACGTGGTCCTAACCTGGTGCAAAAACCCTTGTATTTAGTAGGCACCGTCCTTAAACAGTCTGTAATCGGGAAGTTCAATCAATCAATCAATCAATCAATTAATCAACCTCAATCAATCAAAGTCAAGTCGTTGATAAATGTGTTAAATACGAGGGGTCCCAGGAGACTACCTTGAAGAGCTCCACGACCAGTGACCATTCACATCAGACAGAACTTCATTGTCAGTTGGAGAGGTAGGACTGCAGAAATTCCGTCGGGAGAATACTGGCTGAAAGGCATCATGCAGTTGATCAAACATGACTTTCTCAATTATTTTCGGTATTGCTGAGCAGATACTAATAGGTCTGTAATTCGACACTAGCGATGGAACTGCAAAACTTGCGATGTTGCTAGAGTTGTTGCTGTTGTTGTTGTTTTTTTGTATATTGTTGCTGCTGCAGTTGTGGTTGAGCAATCACCAGTAAACTGTGACTTTGTCCGTTGACTTAAAATCCCCCGGCATTAAAAATCTTTTATTAAAGTATGTAACACTCACTGTCACTTCATACACCTCGTTATATGTGAATCCAAAACTTCTGCACAATTTACTAGGTTCACGACGATCCGAAGCCAACTGACGGATGGGAATACGCTCAATCTTTCCGCGGAAGTTTTCATCCAGACGAAAAAAGAACAGATTGTCTAAGGCGAAGAAGGTGGCTTCGCAAAATAGTACCTGAAGCTGCTAAGAAAGGAAGCAGTATCAAATTTCCTGTTTTCAAGGTATTGGTTCAAGGGCTGGTAAGTTCACATTTTTCAGGGAAGAACATATCTAGCAAGCATTGTGATCTCTTAGTGATCTGGAACGACGAGGTGATATCGTTTATGATGTGTCATGTATTGGTAGTCACGTGACCCTTATTTTGTTGCGATTTGACACAAGTGACTCATAATCGATGGCAGGAAATTTAAGAGATCTAGACAAGAGGATTTTCGTGCGAACGGCCTCAAGTGCTGGGTTTGTTTAAATGTCACCCATCATCTTAAGGAAACAGAAAAGAATAATAGTATTATAAAGAATAAGTAGTTCCATGTGCAGTTTTTCAGCAGACACGAAGTGTGCGAAGGTGATTTTAAAACTGCTTTACCTTTGCGATATCGTCAAGGCAAGGGAATTTGTTCTTTTTCCTTTACGTTGGGGTTTTAATAAGGTCTGGTTTTAGCACAAGCCACAGCCTTGTTTCCTTCTTTTTGTTTCTAGCTAGGAAAGGAGAGTGCTCCCAAAGTTTGTGTTATTCCAAGGATGCTCGTGGAATATCGAGGTACGTTGAAATGAACGTTAATTTACCTCACGGAAAAACGATATTTTCAGACTAAAGAGAGTAATCTGGGCACCAAACACTGATTGACAAGTTTTGCTTTTTATTAAGAAAACACTGAATAAAGAACTAAAATTAATTGAAAAAAAAAACTTTATTGTGACCAATATGTGTGATCGATTAACTTCTCTCCATTGGTTCTATCTTATAATGCAAAACAAACACAACACACTAATAAAGCTTCTCTCTCTTTTTTTCTTTTTTGCTTTTTGTGAAATCAAATGTCAGCTACCAAATGTCACCTGTGGGTCTCTATTTACCAAGCTCGCGGTCTCATAGCTCAGGATAATACTGGCATGAATGGTAAGTAAATACAAACAGTAATAAGGACAAT
The DNA here is from genome assembly GCA_019787425.1 of Platygyra sinensis. Lineage (NCBI taxonomy): Eukaryota > Metazoa > Cnidaria > Anthozoa > Scleractinia > Merulinidae > Platygyra > Platygyra sinensis. The sequence goes on along the minus strand of JAHPZR010022785.1, from coordinate 31,810 downwards.
TGTTTCAATATAGTCAATACTGATAGGTAAATATAAGTTCAGCAGTACTATGTCTGGTTAACCCGAATAATATACTTAAACAAAAATCCCTACCAAGCTAGTACTCCTCAAACTCTATTACTATCTCCCTGCCCTCCATCTCTTTTAAAAATCCAGATTTACTAAATGATCAAGGCCACTTTCGCTCTCTTATTAACCCTTTCAGTGGTACTTTTCTGGGTCTTTTTGTCTGATTTAACTAATAGAGCCCCCCATACCCACGTACTATAGCTATATACCACTGAAATTCATTGATTTGTGTATTCCAAGATACGCATCAACAACCACTAAGGGAGTGAAAGCTTTTCCGAACGATGTCTTGAAAGAAGAGAACGAAAAAGTTCAAAAGAGGCAAAATCTTCATAAGTATTAGGTGTATCCCAGCTTTATAACTTACAGTTTACTAACAGTTCTCAATGAATAAGTTTAATAAAAAATGCACTAGAGGTCGCAAAATTATCATAGAAAAGTCCCAAAACTTCCATGGTGGGGAACTGTATCATACATAGGGGGAGAGTCACATGCAATCCTGTTCCTTCAATGAGCAGATCTTTGCAAGATCATTTTGCTGCACAAATGTTATCAATATCGATCAGATTCGATCCAAACAATGGCGTCACATTCAAGAACGCTCCTGTGGTGAATAAGTTTATCTCCCGCCTATTTCTAACGATTATCTTACAACTTACTTGTATCACAACTTGAGTTGTTTTCGTATTTACACGCCAAATAAACCGCTTTTGTTCCAGATCCTTACGTTCGGGTTACGTTCAGCTATCAAAGTCAGGTCACAGAAATTCTGACTCAGACTGTCAGTCCAATCTGGAACCAAACGCTTATTTTCAAGGAGGTTGATATTTTTGACAACCCCAAAGACCTGGAAGAGAATCCTCCAAGCGTAGTAATGGAAGTATTTGACTACGATGAGGTATGTAAATTTGTTTTGCGTAAAGGAAGTGTTAATTGGGAATTAGCATATTATTATGGGGTATTATCGGCAAATCATAAGGATTGCGATTTGACTTAATCAAAGATTGTCGGAGATTGCAGGTTTCAAGTAGGTCTTCTGATCCGTCTTAGTGCCTTTTTAACAAAAAGAGCCTATCGGGTGACTATCGAAACTCAAATAAAGTTAGCTGTCTTGGTGAGAATACATCCTCTTCCCGTCTCGAGAAGAATGGATAGTCAGTAGCACGATGCAATTTGCAAATTTATGTCCGTTTTGAATGAAACTTGCCTAATGTTATTTACAATAATGTTTCTGTAATCTAATCTTGATGATTGAAATTAGCCAATTAGCTTGCGAGAACTTTGACAGTTAACATAAAATAGCGATTCTCATTATTTATTAAATCCATTTTGAGATCACTGGTTAGTTGGCTCTCAGCAGTGCGATTTATTCACGAATCGCACCATCTTTTGCTCTAAATCGCATCTTTTTCTCAGCCAATGCGAATGGGACAGTAAAACAAAACAATCAATCAGATTTGAAGGCTTTTTTTTAAAAAGTCTAACCAGTCACATTGCAGGAAAAGTGTGAAAGACAAAAAAGTCATTGTTTGGCAAATTTGGCAACAAGGTTCAATAAATATTGGTACTGACCAAAATCTTGTAGTTCTTGTATCTACACTGTAGGCTATTATATTGTGCAATTTCAAAATGGATCTAATAAAGAGGCTTAACAGGATTGGCCAAGAGAACAATAGAATAAACAACAGAAACAATGGCCCTAGTCTTGAAAACAATAGAGGTGGATGAGTCCGGGAGCAAATAAAATTAGAGGTTCCGAAGAGGTGCGTGACTACTGCTAATAAAGTTGTAATTGAACTTCGAGTCGTGCAATTCTGGTCTGAAATCATACTTGTGATTTCAAATCGAACTCGCGCTGCGCGCTCATTCAATTTTGAAATCACGCGTATGATTTCAGACCAAAATGCACTCCACTCAGTTCAATTACCATTATTTATTAGCCTCCTACACAGACGCTCTTTACTTTTACACTATGTTATGTATATTATGCTATTTAGTCACATGTTGGCACTTTTTTTAAACTTCAGACTGTCATGTGCCAAAGTGAAGAAGTGATAAGGGCAAATTATACAGGTTATTAGTTTTTCCCTACGCATTTCTCGGTGATGACTTGTTTCGGGTGACCTGTTTCATAAGTCGCATTTCTATCGTGTCGAATTCAATGGGCCCTTTGCAGTTTACGATCACATGGTACAAAAACCGCCATGCTGGAGAGCAAACCGCCCACTGGGACCTCCAAAACAAAAGAATATTTAGTTAAGTTGCTTTGTTTTGGAGGTCCCAGTGGGCAGTTTGCTCTCCAGCATGGCGGTTTTTGTACCATGTGATCGTAAACTGCAAGGGCCCATTGTATGTGCAGCAGAGACGCTACTGTCGATTCTACTGTCTGGTATGTCGGTCAGCGGAAATTTTTTAACGCAGAGTATTCAATATGGATCGAGGACCGAGATACTGAGGAACGAAGGACTAAAATTTTCCGAAAAATGATCCGCCTATGGAACCAGAAGGAGAAAGCTGACAATGCAGCAGTTTGTTTTTCAATATGTTCAAGTTGCACTTAGACGAGAATGGCCAAGTTTCTTCTTTCTCTTTGGTGGGACCAAATTTTCGCATGCTCATTTCACTAACATTATGTACGATTTAGATTCGACAAGGCAGAAATTCGACCATTAAATCGGTGTCGCATTTCTGTCTGATAATACGACTAGACCAGTGGAACGTCACGGTGTGGCAGAAATGCGGCAGCCGATTTAGACGTCGAATATCTGTCGAATTTAATTCATGGAATTGAAAACTAAATTTATAACCTGAAGCCGCATATTTATTTCCAGGCTGTGGATGATTTCTTGGGGCGATGTATTTTCAAACCGAAAGTCCGGATTGAGGGAGATGACGGACCAAAACTCATCTGGCGCAAGCTGCGCCGAGCTGACCAAGATGCCGGTCAGATTCTGGTCGAATGTGAATTATTTCTGGTAAGATGACTTCCCAGGAGGGAAGGGGTGTCTCCAAGCAAACAGTGATTTAGTCATAACTACCAGTGTGACGTCACGTCATACACCGGTGATTTATATATGGCGGCCTATTTATTTTGGTTCGTTAACTGAAAGATATGTGGAAATTTCTAACTTTTTGATGATTCGATTACTTTGTTCAATGTTACCCATCAGGGTTCAAAATATACGAAAGACTTCTTTGCAGTAATTTTCGGTAGGATAAGTTATTCGAAAGCCTCATATTTTGAGTAGAAACATACTAACAAGTGGCCGAGGCGTCGACAAAGTTTAATGGATTGACAACGTTTTCCCGGAGCCCCCGCAGAAATGCGGAGATGTCCTGATCCCAGAATAGGAGGTTTGGTACATGATATATTAAGTTTGCTCTGTGCTGAGAATTAAGCCTTCAGTGCTTGTGGTTCGTCTCAACAATCCCTTCAAAGTTAATGGCATTTGGAGAAGAAGGGCTAAACCTCAGAATACGCGGCCACGATTGCGTGACATTGAATGCTTGCTCACGTAGTGCCGCAGTAAATAAATATTTGCATATGGAAACAAAAGAGAAAACTTAATGTATACACGAAACAAGGGTGCTACACATGAATATGCCTCGTTCTAAAATCCATCAGCCGAAACAAGCGCGCTACACGCACATGAAAATACTTCGTTCTATAATCCATGAGCCGAAACCCGGAGTTTTAATATTCATTTTTTCCACTGCGGGAATGCGGGAGCAATAGTTTTACTCGTCCTACTTTCATAGCAATAGTTTTACTCGCCTTACGTTCATCAACCCATAAAATACAACACCACTGGGGAACGAGGGGAGCAAGCGTTTAATGTCACGCAATCGTAAACACAGACACTATTGACCTTTCACCAATCCAACAAAGTACAACACGCGAGAGTACACCCTCGCACTCAAAAGGATTGTTGAGCAAAGTGACTCATCACATTGAGAAAAACAAACAATGGCTAGAAAGTTATGCCAAAAAGGAACAAAACCTCCTATTATGAGATACCTCTGTTGAAAACTTGAAGAGAAAACGGTGGGCGTTTTGGGTGGCCTTTACTTGACCGGAAGTCAAGATGGCGGTAACCCCACTTGACCCGATTTGTTTTCAATAAAATTTGGAACCAAAACGCACACAAAACAACAAACAGTTGTACTCACAGACATCCACTACAAAGCTTGCACACTTGTGCCAAATTAGTGAATAATAGAGCAATAATAGCTTGTATTATCCTTTTATTTGTTTGAATTCAATGGAGTCCCGACGCCAAATCTGGGCAAGGCGAGCGAAGCTTCGACTTGTTGCTATATGACGTCACTCTGGCAGTGATGAGTCGGTCTCTGACAGTTACTCGAAAACAATAGAGTCACCCCCTCCCTCCTGGGACTTCCTAACTCTTTCTTTTTTTAGACTGTTCGTGACATACTGTATTCATAGAACGTCCCCTACTTCGCAGTGCGTCTCTTGAAATCAGATTGTTCAAACAATGCCGTTATTTTGGTTTCGCATAGCGAGTGCCAATCAAAACAGATTACCATCCCTACCCTAGAGAAGAGCTGGATTGCGCTCGCCAGCAGCACGGGAAGCCAAGATGACTGCGATTTGAGTGAAGTGTTTACAAGATCTCGAAGAACAGAGTGCCGCTCTTTGTTTCGCATGGCCAGTGCTAATCATAAGAAACTACCAACCTGAGCGTGGCAAAGAGATGGAGGGTGTTAGGATGTGTAATGGGGTAGTATTTCTAGATTGCCCTCGCCATATGAAACCAAGATGACTGTCATTTGAAGTGTTTACAAGATCTCGACAAAGAAACGAAAACTACAGACTGTAAACAAAGTTCTTACTTTCTTTTTTAGAAGAAAAATATCTATGTCATTCTTATTACCAGCTCTGTTATACTGCCAACTTGGGTGTGCAAAATACTTTCAGGCCTGTATTTTCATAGGCTACAATATTTCATGAATGTTTTGAGTCGCGTAGAGGAACAGTATTAACTACTCGCTTGAAGAAACATATTTTTGAAAGTTGATAGTCGTACTATAGCTGTCGACGTCAGAGATGCAACTCTAGCTTCAAGGGCTTGCTTTGGTATTACGGCACTCCACGGTGATACACAAATGAGACATACCAACTTACTTTTTTTGTGACTGTTTATGTTAAAATCCACTTTTTTCACCTTTTTAAAGCGACCAAAAACTGTTTACAAGCACGCTACTAACCGAGATGCTAAAAAATAAGTCTCGCGCAAACTGTACCAGCACAAAAAAAACGGTAATTTCAAAATTACATGTCATAAAGCCTTTAGGGTACACTACAGCACAGAAGACAATATAAAAAAGTACAAAAACTCGAAAAAATAAAGAAGTCTGACACCTTAGCTTTCATTATTGGGACATGGAAAATAGGGTTGGCAATGTACAAAGGTAGAAAAGAAAAATACTTCATGCATCGCAAATCCACTTAGCTTCGTATTTTTAGTAAGGCCAAAAAGACCTTGAAATTCGAATACTCTGATTGATTTCTTGTGAGAATACTTAAGTTATTTACGCATAAAAGCTCTTAGTTCCAGGTTTGTCGCTTTAAAGGATTTGAGTTATTGGGATTAATATTTAACATTTGGAGGCGGTCCTATACAAACGGCAAGCGCCCGAAAGTTGTACTTCTTTTCATAGATTGAGGTTTATGGTAAGCATGAAAGAAGAGTGAATTATTATTAAAGATAATTTTAAATATCACTCAGGAAAGCATTAACTTCTTAACTTAAGGAATCAAAGATCACGGAAAGGTTACAGCTACCTGTTCTGCCCAAGCCCAGTGATGGAGTGTATCCTGTTCGTCCTGAAGCGGCTCCCAAAATGCAAAAAAAAGCTATCGAGGTAAAGATAACACCAACTGTTGTTAAATCACCCTACAGAATGATGTCAGGATGCTCTGGTAATATACTGCTCAAGCAGTTTAAGGTGGTTGGAAACAGTTTCTAGTACTTTCCAAGACTTACAGTTTGATGAGTCATTATAATCACTCCTTATCAGTTGATGCCAAGATCATGGTATCAACAAACTGCCCAATCATGGATGAACAAGTTGCTGTTAATTTTGTGGCACAACAGGTTACCATAGCAACAATATGACCTGCTAAAAACACCCTTAATTTTTAGCTTGAAGCTCTTATAGCTCAAAAACGAGCTCGGTGACCCCCATTTTTTATTATCGAATTGTAATCAGCATGTTAAGATGCAACTTTTTGCAAAGTTTAAAAAACATTCTGCGAAGGGGTTTTAGATCCACCTTAAGTTTTCAAAAAATTAAGGTGGCTCTGAACCCCCTTCGCAGATGATTGGGCAGTTTGTTGATTCTATGATTTTGGCGTCAACCGGTATAGAATGGTTATAATGACCCATCAAACTGTAAGTCTTGAAAAGTACTTGAAAAATTAGAAGTAAGGTTGGACAGCTATTATATCTCTTGTTATATTTGTTTTACCAAGCTGATATTTTCCCCAAGTATAAAACTCGACGTCCTGCCTTGCCTTAACATATTATCTTGACCACGTGACATGCCACGTGATCGTTTTGTTAAATTTTGGTTATTCGGCGAATTGGGGGCGAATTTTCCGTGTATTGATCAATAAATGAACGATTTCGATGCGAATTGAAATTACCTACCTTGCTACGTTTGGAATGACCTTCCTTGATTTCGTTTTTAGAATATATAAAGGTTTGAAGGTCAGAT
>JAHPZR010022785.1:17500-20000 GCA_019787425.1 Platygyra sinensis | reverse complement strand
GGTGGCTGTGATTGGTGGATTTCGATCCGATCTGTCGATAACACGCAAGACTGACGGAAATTTTGGAAACGTTTCCGCAGGTGTTTTGTTTTCGAAAGTCGCGTATCCACGAAAACGGTGGTAAATAAAGTTATTATGCCACATGTTTGTTTTAAACAGATGTTATCATCAATAACTATTTGAAATTAGGTAATTTCCATTTTTATTAGCAAGTCTGTTTGTAAAGTCCCAGTTCAAATCTAGATGAAAACTTTTTAACCAAGATTTTTAAATTTTAAATTTACATTTTTTTTTCAAACTGTGCTTCCATCTTGTTTGAAGCTGTTTTGACTTCTTGTAAATACATGTGGTAACAAAATTATTGCAAACAAAATAAAGTTATTGTTATTATTGTAAAAAATTTAAAATATATATATATATTTATTATTATTACTATTATTATTATTATTACTATTATTATTATTATTACTATTATTATTATTACTATTATTATTATTATTATTATTATTATTATTATTATTATTATTATTACTATTATTATTATTATTATTATAGTATAAGCCACATACACCCAACCGATATTGCACAGACCGCCCACCATTTCGCAGCCAGTGAGTAATCGATACATCTCTCATTTCGGATTCGCGGCACCATGCAATTTAGTTTAGTGCGTTTAAGGCAAAACCTCTGGAGTTAATTATCTTCTTCTCCATTTTAGATCCTTAGCTGGGGAGTGAGAAATATCAAAGGCAGTAACCTGCCTTATGGTCCAAATATAAGCGTTGAATTTGAATGGAACCGGGAAATTTTAAAATCTGATGAAGTCATCAAAGATGTGGCGAGGTGTCCAAACTTTTCCGATCGACCTGTTCTGAAACGAAAAGAATTGGTAAGCTATACATGAGAAAGGCAATTAAACAACGGCAGAAACCTCGCTCCATTCTACCGTTTATTGATTATGGCAGCACATTTTAGGCATTTGAATTAATTTGTGGCTGAGTGGTTATGGCGCCGGACTTGAAATCCGAAGGTCGTGGGTTCAAATCCCAATCTGACCACTCAGCTGGAGTTGTTTCTAGATAGGTCTTAGTTTAACTCCTTGGTAATGCCGCTTTGCAAATAGCCAACTGGTCTGACTCCCGCCAGTTGGGATTTTTTTGAAAACTATTATGTTTAGATGATATAGTTGTTTCTTGAAGTTTAAGTGGCACGGCATGCCTGTGAATTAGCCAGGCACAGTTAAGTGCATTGGCCTCTATATACAACGACATTTTAGCCAGACAACAGATAAAAGAACGCCAACCCCGCCGAAGTTTATTGATATCCTGACCTATGAATTAAATTCCGATAGCCTTTCTACACTCTTTAATTCTACAGTTCCTTTTTATCGCCTTCAGGAAGTGCCTAAAGATTTCCCCCCACCGATCAACATCCGGGTATTCGACTCCAGGTTTGGCAAGTCTCTTATTGGCCTTCATGAAATTCAGTCTCTGGAGAAGTTTGAAGTTCCTGCAGCAGAAAGTCAATCACATGGTGAGAGCAGTACACGGAGAAAGCATTCAAGCTTGTTATTTCTTCCTTTTTCATCTTGAATTCAAAAAGAAATCATTGAACTGTCTCTGTTCCAGCTGATGATACTGAAAGGCAGTCAACAGAAGTGAAAAGAAAGAAGTCAGCAAAGACTGATCAGGAGGTAATTGTTACGGAGCAGTACTCCAAAGAAAACGAAATTAGACTTAATGCTAGCTGAAAACAAAATAATAATTTGGAGCGAAGTTTAAATGTTGTGTATGAAGATACAGGCCGAGAGAATGTAAGATTCGTTCTTGTCAAGTTCTTAGCGAAGATTTAATGACTCAAAGTAGTTCCTCTTTTTTTAACAGCAAGCTTGTGGCGGTAATCTGACAATGGCGAAACAGGAATAATGATTTTTTTTTTCTAAATGACTTACTAAATAAAACACGTGCTAAAAAATGATATTGGGATTTGCTGAGTTTTTCTTGTTTAAGGGATGAACACTTTGTGCACCTCTGATTTGTTCTTTGTTTCTTCATGTAACACTCAGGAAGTCTTCGACTGGTGGTCCAAATACGACGCATCTCGGGATGAAAAGGCAAACACAGCAGAAGACAAGGTATTTATTTAAAAAATCAGAATGATCGCCTATGCTCCGTAAATTATAGCACTATCTTGATTTTATACACACCATTACGCTTAACAATGTAATTATTTCATCTATGGCAGGAAAGAGGGCTGTCTTCAAAGGACAAAAGAAAACGTAAAGATTCTTTGACACACGTTCAAAAATATTTGGCAAGAGGATATGACACCCTTAAAGTAGGTTCTTGTTGAAGTTTTGCTTGATCGCCTTAAAAAAAGACTTTTTTTTCGGTTTCGGTTATTTGCAGTCGCGAAATACTTTATACTAGAAGTGCTGCATTAGAAGTGCCCGCTTGTTCTGCTCAGTTCTTAGTAAGTATTAAATTAATTCCCTTTTCTT
>JAHPZR010022785.1:0-12500 GCA_019787425.1 Platygyra sinensis | reverse complement strand
AGTTCAAAACAATGTATGCATGCACAGGACTAGTTCGCCTCTCGTTTGACAGTGAAAATGGATAACACAGTGATAAACCCATTCCAACAAGTTAAACAAAGTTGCTAATATCCTAAACATGCAGGAATTTACTGTAAGGACCTTGATAATCGCGTCTTCCTAACTGACTCTTTTATTTGCCTCCTACCAGGGAAAACTAGAGATGTGGGTTGACATCTTCTCCGAGGAAGACGAGGAATTTACTAGTAGCAAATACGGTACAATCCAAATTGATTCTCTTAGCGTAAGTCCTCTTGAGTTATTTTAAAAGCACTTGCACAACAAGATCTTGGGGGAGTTTTTAGCTTAAGGTGGTCACATCTTTAGTCAGAAACTGTTAAGTTGTTCGCTCTCTAACCTTAATCCTCTTATAACAACAAACGTTTACTAGAGAAGCTGAAGAGTCCAAAGAAGTGTTGAAATGATAAACAAATTTCAGCGATTTGGTGCAAACAGACGCTAAATTCAATGGAAGCCTGCGCTCATCGCTGATTTAGATTTCTTAGATTTCTTAGATTTCTTCTGATTTAGACTTTCTTCAAAAGACATTTCGAGCGTTCATTTTAGAATTCTGGCGCACTAGTCATTCATTTAGAATTATTGTAGATAAAGTAGATAACTTGCATGCAAGTATTTAACTCTTTTGTATGAAATACAAAGATCCCTCGTCTTTTGGCGCGGACAATGCGGATGGTAGCCAGGAGTTTACTATCGTCGAACAGTCAAGCCATTCCAGTCAGGTAAACTCAAAACTATTCACAAACTTACCGAGAGACTGTACTGTTAACAGTAAAGGGGGTAAGTTTCTAAAGAAACTGTGGTGCTGCGTCGTTGAGAGTATTACAAGATGATTTGGTTTTTTCAGCTGTGTATGTTGATAATGTGAGTTGGCCTAGGTAAAGAGATTCGGAAGTTGATTTTTCTAGCGTTAGCCTGAAAAACAACTGAATAAATTGGTTGAATGAAAAAGCTTGTCATTCAACTAATTTATTCTGTTGTTTTTACGTTGCCAGGCACCAACCAGTAGCGTAGCGCCATCTTTCTGTATATAAACCACACACGACCCACAATTCCTCGATTTGCTCCGACGAAGGGCTAACGCTCGAAACGTCAGCTTCCGAATTCTTTACGGTGGCCAATTCACATTATCAACCCAGTTGATAAAACCAAATTATCTGTTAATAGTAAGTTTGGAAGTGTGACCAAACATTCCCGAGTTAATGAGTGGTTCTATACTATTGCACCGTTCCAAACACAACCGCATATTTTTCGATAGCATTAAATTCTTTAACACCACCATGCATAATCGAAAAATTAAAGGACATCCAAACAATGTAGATCCAGTACGGCCAGAAAATATATTGTCATTGCCTTTGTTGTTGTTGTTTAAATCAGACCTAAGAAAATTTTTTAAAACATACAATGTAACAACTCAATCGCATGCTTTGAAATCAAGAAATATTACTGTCTCTTACTTGTTAAATGAAGCTTAATATGTCAGAACTTCACCAGTGTAAACACAGCTTTCCTGGCCACGAAAAACAACATCGTTTGTGTTTACTACTAAGTTAAAATTAAATCGTCTAAAAGGTAAATCAGAGCATTAAACGAAGTTATTTCATTGCATCTGACGTTATCGGTTATTGTTTCAATAGGAAAGACAAGAGCAAGAACGAGTGGAGAAATATTTAACAGATGTAGGCCTGGTACTGAAAGATCCAGTCATCATTGATCCTCGACGACCTTCAAAGTGAGTTGACTTTTGTTTTGCATTAATGGTTATGCTACTATTCTAATTTTCTAATACGATGGGCAAGATAATAATGTTAACGTTAGCAAATAAACGCTTCTTGCAAAAGATATCTTTCATACCGTGTCACAAAATTTACAGTCTAAAATTAAACCGTTACACGCGGACGGTATAGACGCTTTCCATGTACAATCCGGTCACATGGTACGGAATAATTATGCTGGGACGCAAATAACGCAGTGGGACTTTCAGAACGGCAAAGGAAGTCGGGCTGGACTGGTAAAAGTTCCTTTGTTTTGGAGGTCCCACTGCGTTAATTGCGTCCAAGCATAATTTATTCCGTACCATGTGACCGGATCGTGCAAAGGGACTACTATTCCCAACCTTCAAATTGCGCACTGCATTGATTGTGTGGATTTTTGTGTGGAATTGCATAAATTAAAAGACGATAACAGGCTCTTATATATACCTACAAAGCAGAAGTGATTCGTGAGATATCCATCGGTATACCACTCAAAATTGTTCTATAACAAAATTGTAATGTAGTTATTTGAGTTGTTGTTCATCTTGTTGCTGTTGTCGTTCGTGATGATGATTGTGCATTTAAAGTAAAACTAATTTGTGTGGTACTGACAAGTCTCATATTATCTGATCACTGCATTTATCAGGTATGAACTGCGTGTTGTCATTTGGAATACAACAGATGTTTTCCTGCAAGAGCAGAATATCTTGGGAGAGAAAATGAGTGACATTTTTGTAAAAGCGTAAGTTGGCATTTGTTCCGGCAATTTGGAAGTAGGAGAACCTAAACTACTTTTAAACCCTGGCTAAAAGGACCGGCAAGTAGTCGCAAGCAGACGCAAGTTGAACTGGCATAGATACTTGCGTTGGGTGGCCTCGCAATTACACGAAATCGCAAAAATATATATATATTTTAAGGCAGACTATCCTCTACTTCATTGGCTAATAATAGGTTACTGGACGTCACTCAACTTGCGTTGACTCGAGTTGGGTGGCCAAACGGTCAAAACCTTCCTTTAACTTGCGTGCAAATTTGATTTCGACCAAATTGAGCACAAGCCATCGCAAGCAACGCAAGTGCACGCAAGCCCTGGCGCAAGTAGACCCAAGTTTTCAACTTGCGTCTACTTGCGACTCCGTTTGGCCAGAGCTTCACATGAGATAAGTTTATTCCTTTATTTTAATTGATTATCTTGTTCTGACTTTCCTTAAAAATAGTTGGATTGTTGGTATAGAAAAGGAAGAACAGCACACATCAGTACATGAAAGGTAAAATGGAAAATTCATTGTGTAGAAAATTTCAAGATATAATAAGAAATTTATACCTAGTGGGTCGATGGGAAGTTGTCTCATGCACCATATTATATTCCAAAATGGCCGTCATTTTAGCCAAGGGCGTAGCCAGGGGGGGGGGGTCCTAGGGTGCCCGTGACCCCCCCCCCCCCCCTTTGTAAGCCTTTTTGTAAGCAAACAACCTACAATATTCAGGTGACAATCTGATGAGTACCCTCTGTATGAGTCAGAGTGACCCCCCCTTTGAAAAATCCTGGCTACGCCCATGTTAGCTGTAGCATACCTGAATCGAGCAAAGATCCAGGCAGCCGTTTCGGATTGATTTTTAGCTGAGATTATATATAACAAATAAATTTTCTTTTTTACATTATAATAGAGCGCAAGAGATCAACGACTCTCGTAAAGAATTATTGGAAACTTTGCTGATATTAGAAGCATTTCGCTGCAACCGTCGGAGGAAGAAAATATATACATTTATTATATGGCAAACCCAGTCTTAGGCAAATCCCTGTGCTCTGATTGGTTCTTTCTCGGTCAGGATTTTGCAGTACGGACCGTTTCCATGGAAACGGTCCAACCCGTGTATTTTTGTTTTGGAGCGAAGCCGGCAAATTCAAAATTAGCGGCGAAAACTACGAAAAGAAAACGTTTGAATACTCTTATTCTTCGCGGAGAAACTACCTAAAAGAATGATACTTTACAGAGCTTACGATAAGAACGAGGAAGACGAATTTTCACGAAGCGAATTTTATCCCGAAGATCTGGAAACGTCTAATGTAGAGACTCAATCTGGCATCGGCGAAAGTCAGGAGGCCATTGACGATTTTATAAAGAAGCAAAAATGTGCAAACACAAATAAGCAGATGGCTACTGATCTGAAAACTCTTCTCCACTAATTGTAAGGTAACGATATGACAAATGTGAGAGTAAAAACCCTACCTGCGAAGGAGCTTGACCACTTCTTGTCCACTGAAATATTCTTTATGAACAAACGCAGGAAACAAGGACAAGAGTACAAGCCTCAACAATTTCCAATTTTCAGCGCAGAATTGTCCAGAATGAAAAGAAGCGTCGAACTGTTATCGAGAGAGACGGAGGACTGACTCTAAGACTGCCTCTTCATTAGCTGTGTATATGTTTGAATGATTTCACAGCTACCAACTTCGACATTTCTTCATCCATATTTTGTGATGCGCAAGTTAAAATATTCCATGCAGGATCAACAGAAACCATTTTTCGAATTTCAACAATCTGCAGCTGTTGAGACTTGTGACAAATTCCGTTACAAATCGTTCTTGAAGCCTTGTTTATATTCAACATGATTTAGGTTCATTGAATTTGTTTTCAAATTCGTGCTAGCTTGTTCTTTTTGAGTTGCTCGCGTCATCAAAAAAACACGGAGGAAGCCATTTGAATTCAAGTGACCGGAAGTGCGTTTTAACTTAAAACAAACATGCACTAGTGCCATATAATAAACTACTTACTAACCTAGCTAGCCCGAGCCGTACTGGGGAATATTGGCCCTCGGTCGTTTTTGTACGGACCTCGCTGCGCTCGGTCCGTACTGTCACGACCTCGGGCCAATATTCCCCAGTACGGCCCTCGCGCTCGGTTAGTAAGAAGTTAGTATTCCTTTTTAAGTTGACTTTTTCTTTTGACTTTTTGTGTATATAATGCTAAAAAAATAATTCCATAACACTGCAATTAGGTAATTTTGTTTACTTCTTAAACTGAAAGTACTTTTCCGCAAATAAAATTGACTCAAATATTTTGCTAAACTTATGCGTATGGCTGACGATGGCGACGTTTGTAATCAGGGTTAACTTGTATCTTAAAGACTAATTTTTTTTTCAAATTAATTGGACGAAATTAGTTTAGGATTGAGTTTATAACCCCTAAGATTATCAAGATTAAGTCACTTTCGTTCTTTAGAAACAATTTTTAATCATGTTTTAGATCCTTAGACGGTAACGGAAGTTTCAACTACCGAATGGTTTTTCCTTTCGAATACCTTCCTATTGATAAGAAAATCGTCATAAAAGAGAAGGTAAGTGTCCGTTGTACCATCAACGTTATCTTTGTTTTGAAATTACGTCACTGCTTCACAGTGTCCAAATTCTCGTGGCATGGTAACAAGCAGTAAAGAGAATTTATGGACTGATCTTGAGAATGCTTAAAAAAATATTCTCTTGTCAATTCCCGGCCATAATAATTCCCTCTGTGTGTCCCCCACATTTTGCGTAAACTATTGTTGTAAAACATCCTTTGGAGGTCGGTATATTCTCAAAAGCATTTCAAATAAAGCATTTCTGTCAGGTGACGCGTTAAGACCAATCATAGGAAGGAGGAATGGTTTTTCTTGTACCCTTAGTGACGGATATCGACTTGGAGGACGAGCCCCGCTTAGCTCCTTCCTACTTTGTTTAATAATGTTAAGCCCGGATTGCCTGAAGAAACGTCCTCCGTATACCTCCAATGCTTCTTTTCCAGTTTTACACATCTTTCCCCAGCCACCCTCGCGCCCTGCGCGAGAGTACATCTTACAAAGCCACTGCATCTCATGTGTGGTATAATGAACCGCTTGTTCTTAATATATGCAATCTCATGTTTCTAACGTGAATTTCCTTTCACCAGGTCCACCGCTTGAGTCGTCATTTGAGACATGAAGAAATACGGCCACTGTTAAAGGTTCAAATCTGGGACAAAGACAGGTTTACTAGATCTGATTATATAGGTAAGACTGCGTTGTACAGACTCTTTTTTTTTCTAGCTTGTCTTTCTTCTCTTTCAAATATACTTAACATGCGGCCAACGCCAATTTATCTCTCACATGACAGTGACCAACTCGAAAGCTCATTAGCTACTTTGGTCACTGTACACGATTAAATAGTGTTTCTTTTCTGGCTAACTTTTGTTTGTATTTTTTTTTATTTCTGTATAATTGTAAACTATGTTATTTTAAGTTGTATCACGTCTGTAAACAGTGTAAAATAATAAAACTTGAAACTTGAAACTTGGATAGCATAGATTCAGTCCAACAAACTAGTGACTGCATGATTGTGCACGAGATTGGCGTACTTGGGCGCTTTAGCAGCGACGACGCGACCAAAGACGACACCCAGCCAAAAAGATGAATTTACATTTTACCAGCGAAAATTCGCAGTTGTCTACATCTGTTCAGTACGCCAAGGGCTCTAAACACGTGCAGTGACAGTGTTCAATACCAAATGCAAATACAAGAAATTAGCCGTCAAAGTTCGCGTTCCTCAGACTACGCGGAGCTTGGCCATTTTACGTTCTTATTTCGCAGAGGACGGCAAAGAAATGTACAAAGGTTTATAACGCACGTACACCGCTATTGCTCTACTAATTAAACTTTTTGTTTTGTGACGTTCTCGTTCTCGTTGTCGTTGTCGTTACCGTCGTCGTCGTCGTCGTCGTCGAAGTTTTCTTATGTTCCCTTATTGACGCATTGCACTTTATACAAGACACTACTTTGCACTCTCCATAAGTCAAAACCTGACTCGGTGGCTAACAGAAGTATAGCCTGTTCCATGCTCTCGGTAGTTGGGGACCAGAGAAGAAAAAGTCGAGCGAGAGTCCTCCCTCGTGTTTGTTTTTCTCTCAGCGCTCGCCCTCTTTTTCGCCCGTCCCCAAGCACCGAGAGCCTGGAATAGGCTAACATAAGTACTAACAAAATAAACGTATTAACTTAAACTTCTTGTTCCACGATCTTTTTTTTCCGTAGGCGACTTAGAGCTGGATCTGTCCCACATAGTTCGCCCTTGTCTTAAACCCAGTCACTGTGGAGGAACGAAAGACCCCACGTTCGTAGACTTGTTCATTCAAAAGTGGATATTTGGTTGGTGGGCCTGCTGTGATGGCGAAAAGAAAATCAAGGTAAGTGGGCAATAAATTTTCTAAGGACGCACTATCGCATATCGTAAGCAATCGAAAAGTCAAAAGCAAAGGAAATGTTACATAAACAAAGACCTAAGAAGGGCTGCAATCATTTCTTGAAAACAAAGAGATCGTGGCTTTACCACATGATAATCAGTCTCTAATTAATCGAAAGATCTAATTCTAATGCAACATTGATAGTTATCCTATTTGGTTTTGATAATGGGTCATCATGTTGTTGTTTTTATGGTCTTTTATTGTGTTTCCAAGAGAGATCATTTCTAGACACTACCAGTTTTCTCGGCTAGTAAAGAAATTGTTTTGTTTCACCCCAGAGTCAGAAATAATTATCGCTTCTCGGACAAAACCTTGGACCTAAAGTTCGTTCCTATTTTCATAATAGGCAAAAACTCGCATCGATCCTAAGTAAATGGAGAGTTCTGAAAAGAGGATGCCCACAAGGATCTTGTTTTGGCCCTTTGTTATGGAATATCTACCAAAATGATTTGAATTACTACCTAACCGGACAGGAATATCTCAATGAATGATGATGACCACCAGGTATTTGTATCGGGCATTACACTTCAAATCGTGCAAAAAACCAACTTCAAGAAGTAGGAGACGTCAGATCACTGTATGGTACAATCAAAATTTACTGCAAGGCTGCCTTAAGAAGAATCAAACCATCGCTTTTGGATCAGACAAAAAGCACCCTGAAAAAGCTATGAATATAAAGATTGGACTTGAGGACATTCAGCAAAAAGATGAACTGAAATTACTTGGAGTTTTGATATACAGTGATTTAAATGTTAGTAAACATATTGCCCACGTATGTAGGAAGGCTAGTGAACAAATAGGTATACTGTCAGGTCTGAAAAATTTAGTACCTGTTCTAGCTAAACTCGCACTATTCAAATCGGCTATTCTCCCACACCTCATGTATTGTCAAAAAGTCTGGCACTTTGCCAAGGTGTCGGATAAATGTAAATTAGAAAGGATACAGGAAAGGGCTTTACGCTTAATCTACCTGGACAAGGCCTCATCCTATGAAGACCTTTTAAAAAAGGCTAATCTAGATACGTTAAACGAAAGACGTTTGAAGGACATATTATTTCTGATGTGCAAGGTTAAGCATCAAATGGTGCCAGGTTACTTTGAAAATGTTTTCAAAAGAAATGATTTAAAGCCATATAGTCTCCGAAATTCAGACTTTATCCTTCCAAGATATAATACTGTAAAGTATGGGAGACACTCCATCAGATACTTGGGCCCAATTTTATGGTCCAAGTTGTCCAACTCCGAGAGAAGTGCACCAACTCTGAAAGACTTCAAACGAATGATAAACTGTAGAAATATCTCTGCATTAGACAACAGTAGCTGTGCCTCTTGCCATCTCTGTAATACCTAATATTTGCATATAAATTTTCATAATGTTTTAAAATTTTATATTGTTAAATTGATATAAATTGTACCTAGTATTTTTTAGGAAGTTTTAGGAAGTTTGAGATTTTTAATTAGGATAATTTTTACTTTATTCTAACTATAGCTTTTCTTTTAGTGTCCACAATTAGTACTATCATGTACTAGAATCCCTTTTACGACACTTAAATAAAGGTTTCAAAAATTGATTAAAAACAAAAATGAAAGGGGTGATGGCTATCCGAACCAGGCAGCTAGTTAAAACGGAAAGATGTTTTACAAGTTTAGATCAGGGACACAAAACAACATACATAGACACACAAAAATTAGAAGTAAACAAAGTTAAGCTAACTACCAGTAGACTAAATTTCTTTCATTACAAACAAGAACACAGACAATGTTACTCCAGAGACTGTGAAGCAATCAAATTCATCAAATACGACACGACGCGCGAGAAAATCTGTGCATCGAGACGCGATTGCCTTTCATTTTACCTTTGATTGGATGACAAAGTGAACCTAAGCAAATTAGAACTTCTTACTACAATAAAGGGAAAACCGCTCTAAATACTGTGTTATCTTGCTACGTTACAGGGTAAGGTACAAATGACTTTGGAGATTTTGAACGAAAAAGAAGCTAAGGAGAATCCTGTGGGCCTGGGCCAATCGGAGCCCAATCAATATCCAAGGCTTGATAAACCCATGTGAGTCACGTGATGAATAAGTAGATATTGATAACTGCGATTCAGATTGGATGCACTTCATAATCTTTAAAGAGTACATTTCATTTCATCTTTATGAGGGGCTAGATGAGGGTGCTTCAGTCTCACAGTTACGACTTATAATTAAAATCTTTTCTCAATTATCGGGAATTTAGCCATTTGTAAGCTATCAAGTTATCTTGAACAAATTTAATTTAAAGAGGGCTCGATTGGGCCCCGAAATTCTTGGGAGGGCCTAACACAATCACAGAAATATTCGAGTGGTGTTCGAAACAGTGCGCAATTCCTGGCACTCGCGGAAAATACTGGAAGTTTATCTTTATTTGGTCGGAACACCAATCGAGGACACTTTGTTTACAATCTAAGCGCGCTTGCTGGTCGTTCTATTTTTATGGACATGAACATACCTTGAATACGACAAGTAGTGATATTTCTGCTACACTGAATGCTATTTTAGTTTTAATCAGTGTGGCAGTATAGATGGAGAAATTCCTGATCCATCATCCTGCCAGATTTGCTTAACAATACCGTTCGAAGTTGTTTAAACCCAAACCATATCATTTTGTGCTGGTAGCTAATATGCAACATGAAATTTTCTTTGCAGGCCATTGCAAATAGAATATAGTCTTGACTCACCTCGTTTTTGATAATCCCTTAATTCTCGGTGTCCCTTAAAGGGAGGCGAAGTGGCCTCATCTGATGGTTAGTGCGCTCGTCCCTGGAGCGAGCGATCCGTATTTGAGCCCTGGCTGGGGACAGTGTGTAGTGTTCTTGGACAAGACACTTAACTCTTACAGTGCCTCTCTCCACCCGGGAGAATAAATGGGTACCGGCAAATTGTTGGGGAAACCTAACAAATTGCGGGGAGTGACCTGCGGTGGACTAGCATCCTGTCCAGGGGGAGTAGAAATACTCCCAGCAGCTTCATGCCACAGAAACTGGGATAAGCTCGGCAGCTATGAGGCAGTCGTCTCCAGGGCTTCACACACAGCCCCTTAAAAGTGTACATTTACATATTTGGCTTATCCTTTTTACTTGTTCATTACCACAGCCGTCCAGCTCATTCGTTTCTTTGGTACTTGTCTCCACTGAAGTCTTTGCGCTGGATCGTCTGGAAGAACTTCAAAGGGACCATTATAAAGTGGTTGATCATCTTCTTGCTGATCTTGATAATCTTTTTATTCATCTACAGTGTTCCAGTAAGTTCATGAGGCAGGCAGGGTGGCCGAGTGGTTTAGGACGCTGGATTTGAAATCTGGAGGTCCCTGGTTCGAATCCTCCACCCTACTGCTATTTGGATTTGTTCTCGGTAGTCCCGAGTTCAACTCCTCGACCGCGTTGTGTAAATAGCCAACTAGTTGGCCTCCCGCCAGTTGGGATTCTTAATGTTTATGTTCAATTAACAATATTTAGTTGCTTATTTACAGTGTCCTCAATTAGCACCACAGTGCTAAATACACTCGACACTTAAATAAAGCTATTATTATTATTATTATTATTATTATCATTGTCATTGTCATTTTAATTGTTATTTTTATTTTTATTGTTGTTGTAATTATTATTATTATTATTATTATTGTTGTTGTTGTTGTTATTGAATCTGTAAATAGTCTTTTTTTTAACCTATGAATTTAGTTCTTATTTTATTAAAAAAAATAATTATTGTTATTATTATTATTATTATTATTTTACTTTTCGTATTATTACCTTATATAATAAGTATTGTAATAAGTATTGTAATTTTATTATTATTATTATTATTATTATTATTATTATTAATATTAAATAGTGTTTTGACGGAATAGTTTAGTTTTTTTTTAGCGAATTAATTGTAATATAGGATTGTTATGTTAGCGTTTGTTACCGATCAATAAATCGTTTGTCATAAAAAAAATTATTGTTATTATTATTATTATTATTATTATTATTATTATTATTATTATTATTGTTATTATTATTATTATTATTATTATGTACGGTAAGTCTTGACTGATGGCGCATCAAAAATCACATTAGAACCGATCTTCTGCTTAATTCCCTTCTATGCCAAAACAACGCTATCCCATATCTTTAGGTCGCCCTCTTTGTTACGTTTTCGAACATTAATTCATTTTTCAATGAACTTAGATGTTAGGGGAAAATCTGGTTTATGTAGAGTTAAATGGCATTGAGGACTTAGATTGGTCGCTCAGCTCAATTCTTGCTACTTAGAGGTCCTAGTGCCCACCCTTTGAAAAATATGTTATTCTATTTTTTATTCTATAAATCTATGAAAATTGTTTTTTGTCCTGTCTGGGAGATAGGGTTCTTTTGCTTCCTGATTTTCTATATCATGTAAAAAATAACACATTTTTTTTCTCAACTTTGTTTTTTTTATTTCATTTCAGAATTATGCTGCCAAGAAGGCGCTAGGTGTTTGAATGTCTTTGTCTTATAGCTAGAGCCTTCACTATCCCTTGATAACATAACTATTCGCGATATAACGAATTATGACAAAACTAGACACAGTCGGGCTGGCCTAGTAAGAAAGCTTTGTAAGAGTTGAAATCCTCTAAGACGCTTATTAACAGTAACGGGATTTGCACTACCACTTGAACCAAGGGTAATATTTTTCAGCAAATATTAGTGCTACGAGTAATCTGACTGCAAGTCTGCACGTCTGAAAAAGTCAATTTATTCCTTCGTATATACATAAAAAATATGTTAACACCGATAGGTTTTATGAAAAGTAATGAAAATATAGATAGGAAATTAAGGGTAATTTCAAGAAAAGCACTGGGTAAATAGCTTAAAGTGAATGAATCTATAGCTAGCAAATTGTTGCATTTATTAAGTCCCTTTGTTCAGCTATAATTATAAGCTCAGATCATAAAGCATGTTCATTCAGAAAAAGCGATTTTATTGTAATTTTAACTTTTTTGTTAGTGACATCTGAGTTTTTAATTAATTATCAATATTACTGTATTATGTAATTGCCTATTATATTGTATTTAGACTAACTTAAAATGATTGGTATTAAACGAAGTTAATTCTGCAGTTCACTTAGACTGAGTAACTGTTCAAACTCACTAGGAAAGAAAACAATATTTCACATAGTTCCACAATACATACTAGTTGTATTGTATGTCTTTGTTTTTTCTATTATGTGCTCCCCGCGTCCGTTACGCAATACGCACCTCAGCACGGTCGACGTCCGTAATGCGTCTTCTTGTCGTCACACAATGGGTTCCTTGTGTATTTCCCTTGCTTTTCCCTGTCACTTTCGCATGTAATCCTCCATCCCCTCAACCCCATATGTCACGCCGTGGGTTTCTTGAGGCTGCCCTCTCATGTCTCCAATCACGCTTTGCGTACCCA
>JAHPZR010022784.1:7500-15242 GCA_019787425.1 Platygyra sinensis | reverse complement strand
TGCGAGATAGAGAAACGGTTTACTTACTGGGGAAGAGGCAAGAAAAAAAATGTAACGGGTACCGTAAAAGCAAGGATGTAAAAGGATAGTAAAAGCATGGAAAAAGTTTTCTGAAAAAGTCAAAACCTCTACGAAACGGGAGGCTAACCCCACATTTTATTTTATGAAATGGAAGTGGCAAGTCTATTCAGTAAGGAACTAGTTTCTGGTGGTGAGCAAAAGGTTTTTGGGCTGTAATTTAGCTAAACCAGAAAAGGGCTGTCATGCAGAGCTGTTGCAAAGCTGTTGCAATCATTTTATTATTAGAAACATAATACCGTAAATGGTTTTTATGGTACCATTTGCCATGCAGTTTTAAAGATCTCTGTAAATGTGCTTGCGTTTTGTAAATCAGTGTGCTTGAGGTATGTAAAGGCGAATTCTAAGGAAATCTGTGAAGAAATATCCTTTCGTTCCTGTTTTAGAAAAATGCTGATGTCAGCATTTTGTTGAGATTGAAGGCTAATTATCTCTAAAAATGCATGGCTACCCCAGTTTATCTTTGTGGATTCCAATAGCCCTTGAAAGGTCTACTTTTTTAACGTGGTCCTAACCTGGTGCAAAAACCCTTGTATTTAGTAGGCACCGTCCTTAAACAGTCTGTAATCGGGAAGTTCAATCAATCAATCAATCAATCAATTAATCAACCTCAATCAATCAAAGTCAAGTCGTTGATAAATGTGTTAAATACGAGGGGTCCCAGGAGACTACCTTGAAGAGCTCCACGACCAGTGACCATTCACATCAGACAGAACTTCATTGTCAGTTGGAGAGGTAGGACTGCAGAAATTCCGTCGGGAGAATACTGGCTGAAAGGCATCATGCAGTTGATCAAACATGACTTTCTCAATTATTTTCGGTATTGCTGAGCAGATACTAATAGGTCTGTAATTCGACACTAGCGATGGAACTGCAAAACTTGCGATGTTGCTAGAGTTGTTGCTGTTGTTGTTGTTTTTTTGTATATTGTTGCTGCTGCAGTTGTGGTTGAGCAATCACCAGTAAACTGTGACTTTGTCCGTTGACTTAAAATCCCCCGGCATTAAAAATCTTTTATTAAAGTATGTAACACTCACTGTCACTTCATACACCTCGTTATATGTGAATCCAAAACTTCTGCACAATTTACTAGGTTCACGACGATCCGAAGCCAACTGACGGATGGGAATACGCTCAATCTTTCCGCGGAAGTTTTCATCCAGACGAAAAAAGAACAGATTGTCTAAGGCGAAGAAGGTGGCTTCGCAAAATAGTACCTGAAGCTGCTAAGAAAGGAAGCAGTATCAAATTTCCTGTTTTCAAGGTATTGGTTCAAGGGCTGGTAAGTTCACATTTTTCAGGGAAGAACATATCTAGCAAGCATTGTGATCTCTTAGTGATCTGGAACGACGAGGTGATATCGTTTATGATGTGTCATGTATTGGTAGTCACGTGACCCTTATTTTGTTGCGATTTGACACAAGTGACTCATAATCGATGGCAGGAAATTTAAGAGATCTAGACAAGAGGATTTTCGTGCGAACGGCCTCAAGTGCTGGGTTTGTTTAAATGTCACCCATCATCTTAAGGAAACAGAAAAGAATAATAGTATTATAAAGAATAAGTAGTTCCATGTGCAGTTTTTCAGCAGACACGAAGTGTGCGAAGGTGATTTTAAAACTGCTTTACCTTTGCGATATCGTCAAGGCAAGGGAATTTGTTCTTTTTCCTTTACGTTGGGGTTTTAATAAGGTCTGGTTTTAGCACAAGCCACAGCCTTGTTTCCTTCTTTTTGTTTCTAGCTAGGAAAGGAGAGTGCTCCCAAAGTTTGTGTTATTCCAAGGATGCTCGTGGAATATCGAGGTACGTTGAAATGAACGTTAATTTACCTCACGGAAAAACGATATTTTCAGACTAAAGAGAGTAATCTGGGCACCAAACACTGATTGACAAGTTTTGCTTTTTATTAAGAAAACACTGAATAAAGAACTAAAATTAATTGAAAAAAAAAACTTTATTGTGACCAATATGTGTGATCGATTAACTTCTCTCCATTGGTTCTATCTTATAATGCAAAACAAACACAACACACTAATAAAGCTTCTCTCTCTTTTTTTCTTTTTTTGCTTTTTGTGAAATCAAATGTCAGCTACCAAATGTCACCTGTGGGTCTCTATTTACCAAGCTCGCGGTCTCATAGCTCAGGATAATACTGGCATGAATGGTAAGTAAATACAAACAGTAATAAGGACAATTGTTTCAATATAGTCAATACTGATAGGTAAATATAAGTTCAGCAGTACTATGTCTGGTTAACCCGAATAATATACTTAAACAAAAATCCCTACCAAGCTAGTACTCCTCAAACTCTATTACTATCTCCCTGCCCTCCATCTCTTTTAAAAATCCAGATTTACTAAATGATCAAGGCCACTTTCGCTCTCTTATTAACCCTTTCAGTGGTACTTTTCTGGGTCTTTTTGTCTGATTTAACTAATAGAGCCCCCCATACCCACGTACTATAGCTATATACCACTGAAATTCATTGATTTGTGTATTCCAAGATACGCATCAACAACCACTAAGGGAGTGAAAGCTTTTCCGAACGATGTCTTGAAAGAAGAGAACGAAAAAGTTCAAAAGAGGCAAAATCTTCATAAGTATTAGGTGTATCCCAGCTTTATAACTTACAGTTTACTAACAGTTCTCAATGAATAAGTTTAATAAAAAATGCACTAGAGGTCGCAAAATTATCATAGAAAAGTCCCAAAACTTCCATGGTGGGGAACTGTATCATACATAGGGGGAGAGTCACATGCAATCCTGTTCCTTCAATGAGCAGATCTTTGCAAGATCATTTTGCTGCACAAATGTTATCAATATCGATCAGATTCGATCCAAACAATGGCGTCACATTCAAGAACGCTCCTGTGGTGAATAAGTTTATCTCCCGCCTATTTCTAACGATTATCTTACAACTTACTTGTATCACAACTTGAGTTGTTTTCGTATTTACACGCCAAATAAACCGCTTTTGTTCCAGATCCTTACGTTCGGGTTACGTTCAGCTATCAAAGTCAGGTCACAGAAATTCTGACTCAGACTGTCAGTCCAATCTGGAACCAAACGCTTATTTTCAAGGAGGTTGATATTTTTGACAACCCCAAAGACCTGGAAGAGAATCCTCCAAGCGTAGTAATGGAAGTATTTGACTACGATGAGGTATGTAAATTTGTTTTGCGTAAAGGAAGTGTTAATTGGGAATTAGCATATTATTATGGGGTATTATCGGCAAATCATAAGGATTGCGATTTGACTTAATTAAAGATTGTCGGAGATTGCAGGTTTCAAGTAGGTCTTCTGATCCGTCTTAGTGCCTTTTTAACAAAAAGAGCCTATCGGGTGACTATCGAAACTCAAATAAAGTTAGCTGTCTTGGTGAGAATACATCCTCTTCCCGTCTCGAGAAGAATGGATAGTCAGTAGCACGATGCAATTTGCAAATTTATGTCCGTTTTGAATGAAACTTGCCTAATGTTATTTACAATAATGTTTCTGTAATCTAATCTTGATGATTGAAATTAGCCAATTAGCTTGCGAGAACTTTGACAGTTAACATAAAATAGCGATTCCCATTATTTATTAAATCCATTTTGAGATCACTGGTTAGTTGGCTCTCAGCAGTGCGATTTATTCACGAATCGCACCATCTTTTGCTCTAAATCGCATCTTTTTCTCAGCCAATGCGAATGGGACAGTAAAACAAAACAATCAATCAGATTTGAAGGCTTTTTTTTAAAAGTCTAACCAGTCACATTGCAGGAAAAGTGTGAAAGACAAAAAAGTCATTGTTTGGCAAATTTGGCAACAAGGTTCAATAAATATTGGTACTGACCAAAATCTTGTAGTTCTTGTATCTACACTGTAGGCTATTATATTGTGCAATTTCAAAATGGATCTAATAAAGAGGCTTAACAGGATTGGCCAAGAGAACAATAGAATAAACAACAGAAACAATGGCCCTAGTCTTGAAAACAATAGAGGTGGATGAGTCCGGGAGCAAATAAAATTAGAGGTTCCGAAGAGGTGCGTGACTACTGCTAATAAAGTTGTAATTGAACTTCGAGTCGTGCAATTCTGGTCTGAAATCATACTTGTGATTTCAAATCGAACTCGCGCTGCGCGCTCATTCAATTTTGAAATCACGCGTATGATTTCAGACCAAAATGCACTCCACTCAGTTCAATTACCATTATTTATTAGCCTCCTACACAGACGCTCTTTACTTTTACACTATGTTATGTATATTATGCTATTTAGTCACATGTTGGCACTTTTTTTTAAACTTCAGACTGTCATGTGCCAAAGTGAAGAAGTGATAAGGGCAAATTATACAGGTTATTAGTTTTTCCCTACGCATTTCTCGGTGATGACTTGTTTCGGGTGACCTGTTTCATAAGTCGCATTTCTATCGTGTCGAATTCAATGGGCCCTTTGCAGTTTACGATCACATGGTACAAAAACCGCCATGCTGGAGAGCAAACCGCCCACTGGGACCTCCAAAACAAAAGAATATTTAGTTAAGTTGCTTTGTTTTGGAGGTCCCAGTGGGCAGTTTGCTCTCCAGCATGGCGGTTTTTGTACCATGTGATCGTAAACTGCAAAGGGCCCATTGTATGTGCAGCAGAGACGCTACTGTCGATTCTACTGTCTGGTATGTCGGTCAGCGGAAATTTTTTAACGCAGAGTATTCAATATGGATCGAGGACCGAGATACTGAGGAACGAAGGACTAAAATTTTCCGAAAAATGATCCGCCTATGGAACCAGAAGGAGAAAGCTGACAATGCAGCAGTTTGTTTTTCAATATGTTCAAGTTGCACTTAGACGAGAATGGCCAAGTTTCTTCTTTCTCTTTGGTGGGACCAAATTTTCGCATGCTCATTTCACTAACATTATGTACGATTTAAATTCGACAAGGCAGAAATTCGACCATTAAATCGGTGTCGCATTTCTGTCTGATAATACGACTAGACCAGTGGAACGTCACGGTGTGGCAGAAATGCGGCAGCCGATTTAGACGTCGAATATCTGTCGAATTTAATTCATGGAATTGAAAACTAAATTTATAACCTGAAGCCGCATATTTATTTCCAGGCTGTGGATGATTTCTTGGGGCGATGTATTTTCAAACCGAAAGTCCGGATTGAGGGAGATGACGGACCAAAACTCATCTGGCGCAAGCTGCGCCGAGCTGACCAAGATGCCGGTCAGATTCTGGTCGAATGTGAATTATTTCTGGTAAGATGACTTCCCAGGAGGGAAGGGGTGTCTCCAAGCAAACAGTGATTTAGTCATAACTACCAGTGTGACGTCACGTCATACACCGGTGATTTATATATGGCGGCCTATTTATTTTGGTTCGTTAACTGAAAGATATGTGGAAATTTCTAACTTTTTGATGATTCGATTACTTTGTTCAATGTTACCCATCAGGGTTCAAAATATACGAAAGACTTCTTTGCAGTAATTTTCGGTAGGATAAGTTATTCGAAAGCCTCATATTTTGAGTAGAAACATACTAACAAGTGGCCGAGGCGTCGACAAAGTTTAATGGATTGACAACGTTTTCCCGGAGCCCCCGCAGAAATGCGGAGATGTCCTGATCCCAGAATAGGAGGTTTGGTACATGATATATTAAGTTTGCTCTGTGCTGAGAATTAAGCCTTCAGTGCTTGTGGTTCGTCTCAACAATCCCTTCAAAGTTAATGGCATTTGGAGAAGAAGGGCTAAACCTCAGAATACGCGGCCACGATTGCGTGACATTGAATGCTTGCTCACGTAGTGCCGCAGTAAATAAATATTTGCATATGGAAACAAAAGAGAAAACTTAATGTATACACGAAACAAGGGTGCTACACATGAATATGCCTCGTTCTAAAATCCATCAGCCGAAACAAGCGCGCTACACGCACATGAAAATACTTCGTTCTATAATCCATGAGCCGAAACCCGGAGTTTTAATATTCATTTTTTCCACTGCGGGAATGCGGGAGCAATAGTTTTACTCGTCCTACTTTCATAGCAATAGTTTTACTCGCCTTACGTTCATCAACCCATAAAATACAACACCACTGGGGAACGAGGGGAGCAAGCGTTTAATGTCACGCAATCGTAAACACAGACACTATTGACCTTTCACCAATCCAACAAAGTACAACACGCGAGAGTACACCCTCGCACTCAAAAGGATTGTTGAGCAAAATGACTCATCACATTGAGAAAAACAAACAATGGCTAGAAAGTTATGCCAAAAAGGAACAAAACCTCCTATTATGAGATACCTCTGTTGAAAACTTGAAGAGAAAACGGTGGGCGTTTTGGGTGGCCTTTACTTGACCGGAAGTCAAGATGGCGGTAACCCCACTTGACCCGATTTGTTTTCAATAAAATTTGGAACCAAAACGCACACAAAACAACAAACAGTTGTACTCACAGACATCCACTACAAAGCTTGCACACTTGTGCCAAATTAGTGAATAATAGAGCAATAATAGCTTGTATTATCCTTTTATTTGTTTGAATTCAATGGAGTCCCGACGCCAAATCTGGGCAAGGCCAGCGAAGCTTCGACTTGTTGCTATATGACGTCACTCTGGCAGTGATGAGTCGGTCTCTGACAGTTACTCGAAAACAATAGAGTCACCCCCTCCCTCCTGGGACTTCCTAACTCTTTCTTTTTTTTAGACTGTTCGTGACATACTGTATTCATAGAACGTCCCCTACTTCGCAGTGCGTCTCTTGAAATCAGATTGTTCAAACAATGCCGTTATTTTGGTTTCGCATAGCGAGTGCCAATCAAAACAGATTACCATCCCTACCCTAGAGAAGAGCTGGATTGCGCTCGCCAGCAGCACGGGAAGCCAAGATGACTGCGATTTGAGTGAAGTGTTTACAAGATCTCGAAGAACAGAGTGCCGCTCTTTGTTTCGCATGGCCAGTGCTAATCATAAGAAACTACCAACCTGAGCGTGGCAAAGAGATGGAGGGTGTTAGGATGTGTAATGGGGTAGTATTTCTAGATTGCCCTCGCCATATGAAACCAAGATGACTGTCATTTGAAGTGTTTACAAGATCTCGACAAAGAAACGAAAACTACAGACTGTAAACAAAGTTCTTACTTTCTTTTTTAGAAGAAAAATATCTATGTCATTCTTATTACCAGCTCTGTTATACTGCCAACTTGGGTGTGCAAAATACTTTCAGGCCTGTATTTTCATAGGCTACAATATTTCATGAATGTTTTGAGTCGCGTAGAGGAACAGTATTAACTACTCGCTTGAAGAAACATATTTTTGAAAGTTGATAGTCGTACTATAGCTGTCGACGTCAGAGATGCAACTCTAGCTTCAAGGGCTTGCTTTGGTATTACGGCACTCCACGGTGATACACAAATGAGACATACCAACTTACTTTTTTGTGACTGTTTATGTTAAAATCCACTTTTTTCACCTTTTTAAAGCGACCAAAAACTGTTTACAAGCACGCTACTAACCGAGATGCTAAAAAATAAGTCTCGCGCAAACTGTACCAGCACAAAAAAAAACGGTAATTTCAAAATTACATGTCATAAAGCCTTTAGGGTACACTACACAGAAGACAATATAAAAAAGTACAAAAACTCGAAAAAATAAAGAAGTCTGACACCTTAGCTTTTATTATTGG
>JAHPZR010022784.1:0-2500 GCA_019787425.1 Platygyra sinensis | reverse complement strand
AAAAATGATATTGGGATTTGCCGAGTTTTTCTTGTTTAAGGGATAAACACTTTGTGCAACTCTGATTTGTTCTTTGTTTCTTCATGTAACACTCAGGAAGTGTTCGACTGGTGGTCCAAATACGACGCATCTCGGGATGAAAAGGCAAACACAGCAGAAGACAAGGTATTTATTTAAAAAATCAGAATGATGGCCTATGCTCCGTAAATTATAGTACTATCTTGATTTTATACACACCATGACGCTTAACAATGTAATTATTTCTATTTCTATGGCAGGAAAGAGGGCTGTCTTCAAAGGACAAAAGAAAACGTAAAGATTCTTTGACACACGTTCAAAAATATTTGGCAAGAGGATATGACACCCTTAAAGTAGGTTCTTGTTGAAGTTTTGCTTGATCGCCTTAAAAAAAGACTTTTTTTTCGGTTTCGGTTATTTGCAGTCGCGAAATACTTTATACTAGAAGTGCTGCATTAGAAGTGCCCGCTTGTTCTGCTCAGTTCTTAGTAAGTATTAAATTAATTCCCTTTTCTTCTTTGCACCAGTCTGAAATTCACCATCAGCTTTCATCAGTGTTCAGTGCTTCACAAAAAGACTTTTGCACTATGAAAACTCAGAAAAAGATAAGTTCTACTTAATATATTTTAGTTCTACCATCGTAAACTGGAAGATGAGTTTGGTGATTTCAACG
The DNA here is from genome assembly GCA_019787425.1 of Platygyra sinensis. Lineage (NCBI taxonomy): Eukaryota > Metazoa > Cnidaria > Anthozoa > Scleractinia > Merulinidae > Platygyra > Platygyra sinensis. The sequence continues at coordinate 1,809 of JAHPZR010022784.1, read as the reverse complement.
ACTTCGTGACAACCTTTACCCTCCGAAAAGGGAAGACCAAGTCAAATAAGGACAGCGAAACTGAAGTTGGACAATTTAAGGTAACTTTTTTATGTGCGCTATTCGATGTTTTGTTTATATCGTGCAATCTTTGAATTTGACCTAATAGTAATTGAACTTGTGTGCAGGAGTTGTATTTGTTTTTGTTCCTTTTATTCCAGGGTGCATTTCGTATATTTAACGACCCTGTTTCCCGTGAGAACACCATGTCAACAATGCATTTAAGGCCCAGTAAGCCAATTGACTGTGTTGTACGAGTGTACATTATTCGTGTAAGTAAAAGATTGTTGTTCCTCTGCTTACTTATTTACTTCTGTTCGCTAATAAATATGATCATAGTTTATTGCATATATATGGATATCAGCGCTGTGTGAATTACAGCTCTTTGATTCTCTTCCGTCGTCGAGGGAATGGCGACAGGCAGCGGGATGAACCACTTGTGTATTTAAACTTTCGTCACGGTCCTAGACTTCTCACTCCTTGTTGCTTACCACCTAAATAGAGGCCTATAGGGCTAGAATTAGGTTTGGGGTTAGTAATGAGACAGTTGTGAACGCGGTGGTGATCATAGTTGAAAGCATAGGCCCGGGTTGGAAACGTTCGTCCTACTCGTAATTGATCTCGCGTACTCTACAAAGAAAAGTCTCTTTTAGAGTTTAGCTCGCTAAATTACCGTTTCCACGATCTTAATTGACTTATTACAACCCCCTTTCAGTTAATCGTTACTTTTTTGCACCGATGTGTTTTATATGCGGAACCAACTTAGTGCAACACTTGGGTTAATTTCTCTAGGTTTTTTAAGTTATCACTTACTTTTGAAAACAAGCTTAAGTTGGGTAAATTAACTTTGCATTTCATATGTTTTACTGGTAGGCAAATCATCTTCAGCCTAAAGATACAGATGGTCTTGTAAGTTCATTTATATCATTGTAAGAAATATTGTAACGGAAGTGTATATAATGCAGAGTTTAGTTTAATTTTCACAATTTCCTTTATAAAAGACCCACAGACCTCTACTGTTTATCTTTATCGTGTCAAAGGAAAGATTTTCGACGTATTTTACTCACAAGCTAGCCAGATGAGTCCCAAAGTCGTTTCCATATACCAGGTGCGAGCCGAGACCAACTATCCCTACAAACAGGAATATTCACTTTCATACACGACTGAAACACCGTTCGATATTTAACAATTATTCTTTGAAATCGAGGTAAATATTCTGCCACTATTCACCGAGATTGAGAAGAATAATTGTTTTAGTATATACACAGGAAGTGATCTCAACAACATTTTCAGAAGGAAACCATTAATAATCGATTTAATTGACCTCTCAATTCATGCTTGGAAAACGTGCAAGCGGTACAAAGCATGCGCGAATTCGCGAAACTATTTACAGAATCTTTGAACATGGAAAATCTATAGTTAATATTCGAAAAAACCTCGTGACAGTCTAGAATAATGGTCCTTAGACACCGTTCAAATCAGTGTGAATCAAAAGTATGCTTTATTCAAAAGTATGCTTTATTTTTGTTTGGCTTACGCATTATTCACTCGGTAGGGGGTGAATAATGCTCATTAGCCGGAGATAGCGAACCAATCAGATTGCTTAAAACACCAAGATCAGTGAGTGTGTATATACTAAATAATAGTATCCTCCGCAGCCGTTTTTTGAGATTTCACGCAACGCTTTCCCCAAGAACGTTGTGTGACATCCCAACTGAAAAACAGCTGCGGAGGAGACCAACCCGGCGTGCGTTTAACTCGAAAACTTCA
>JAHPZR010022783.1:10000-18204 GCA_019787425.1 Platygyra sinensis | reverse complement strand
TCGAGTTGGGAAGTTACATAATCATTTCGAGAATTGGCGGTACATCGCACAGGAAAGCCTTTCTCCGCAGCAAACACAGATTCTCGAATAGATAGGTCTCAATTCAGCCGTTTTTTTAGGCATTTTGAAGGAAGCTTTAGGAGAGAATCGTACGATTCAGACAAGCCTCCGATGAAGGCGTTTAAGAATCATGCAAGTCCTTTGTGACCTTTGTGGAAGATACTCTCATTTCGCAGTTGGCAGGATGTGAATTGAAACGTTTTGTGTGCGCTTTTCCGGCTAGTGAGCAAAGGAAACGCCCAGCAGAATAATGATACATTTGGTACGGATCTGGGTTTACAGTGTTGTCTGTAACGAAAAAAAGGGACCTTTTGCGCTATCGTTTCTTCTCTGAGAAAGGTGTTGTCACAGAAGTAAACTATATTCTAGTTGGTTATAATTGTAAAGTGCACAGTTGTGTCTGTCTGTACTTAGAAGTTTTAACTTATATATGAGAGATTTGAGAATTGAGGATTGGGGAGAGTTGTAAAAGGTTGAATTCCCATGTGCAACACTGATAAACGACTATTAAAGGAACAGCGGAGGCTGTTGGGCGCTGATCAATCATTTTTTCCATACCTTATTACAACTGAGCATGAATATGAATGTTTGTGAATAGAATACTATTCACAACACTCATAATGATATGCGAAGTTGAAATACACCTAATAATGGGGTTTTCATGGCTGGATGGGCAGTCTCACGTGCGATTATGTAATCGCTGATGATAAATTCTGGTTTGGCGCGAAAATAATTCATTTTAGCTCAGTTTTCAGCGGAGCCACGAAGAGATAAACTCTTTTCGTATTGAGATACGACCCACGCGAGTTTTCTTTGCTTGTACAAATTTGCCATGAGAGGCGATCAACCTGTAGAACCTGAAGTTCAGCTGCTGTAGGTGATCCTGTGGTGCTAATAGGAACGTGGCTCAACCTCAGGAACTGGAGGTAGGCTGAGGGAATGCTGGACGGACCGCAGTCTGTTATCGAAACTTGTTCCTGTGGTCGTCGATTTAGTCGGCGTTGTTAATTTGTAAACTAGCGGTCGGCGTCTAGTTTGGGTAGGAGAACGCCGCAGACTCGCTTATTTGTATTTCCTTCGGCTTATATGGTCGTTAGATGGTTACAAATGGTGCAAGCGAGGTAGCCGATTTACTTCGGCGGTGGCTAGTTGGGTGGCGTGTGGTTGAACTAGTTAAACGCCGCGGGTTTGTTTCATTTGTATTTTCTCTCTTGTCATAGCATGTATAGATGAGGGAAAGAGAGAGAAAAGCGGGTTTCTCTGTTGTACATGAGGCCAGCCGCCTGCAAGGAGGTTCTTTGTGCATGCCATTACATGTACGTGCTTTACACATCGGGTTGTGAGATGGTTTAGAGCCTCTCCGTCTCTTTGTAGAGATTGTGTGAGGAGGTTAGATATAGGGCTAAATTTTGAAACTGTTACACTGACAACGGATCCAGAAGGTACGAATGTATCAACGTAAAACACCAATCCTGGCATCCTGAACTACACGACAATAAACGTGTTAATCGTGATACCGAATCATCTCAAGCAAATCTGTAGGATCAAGGGATGTGACCAGAAATACAAAAGAATGAATGGCACGATGTACGACAAACCAGCCGTCGCTCAAATGAAAACCTTTTCCACATGAGGGAAACAGAACCCTACTCTAATAGTTAATTTCATATCAAATAGTATTATTAAACTTTAAATACCGCAAGTTACCTTTTTCATGTTTTCATACTTAACAAAAAGTATGTTAGGGTCATCTCGATGTTCCCACCAACTTAAAACGTGATCAAACCAAGAGCCGGAATTTACTGAAAGAACAACAAACAAGTAAATTGGTCGGTTATTGCTGGCTGTGAAATAACAGTATTCTTATAATGATACAATATCATTATGAAATTTGGTTAAACGCATAGTTGTAAAAAAACACGCATTTTTCTTTGGTATATGGCTGAGATTTTGCAACTAATGCCCGGTTCAGACGCCGTACTTCACATGAGCCGAATCATACGCTAAGGAGGGAGAACAAAGGATTTCTCTTATTTGTATTCTTTTCGGCTCATGTGAAGTACGGAGTCTCAACTTGGCCTAAGAGACTGCTGCTCATCAGCCAGTTGTGAAGTTAGAACGGATAGTTGACAAACATTACTCTGGCCGAGGAAGGTTTAGTCATCACAATCAGTCTGGTTCTTTTGTACAAAGGGCGTGGCCATCGCATTAAAGAGATGAGCAGCTTAGCAACACAGAGGACGCAATACAATTAGGTAAATATATTTCCTAGCAACTGAATAATAACAGGGCCTGTCTATAAGAAGGAGATATTAAACGATCTGAGAGCAGCCGACGGTTAGGTGCATAAGGGACTGGAATAAACACTGGCGTTCAGAAAAATCCTATTGTTCAATCTCGAGACACCACATAACTCATCTTAGTTACTTTGTCGATCATGATTTCAATTTAACCAACAAAGAAAAGTGGGAGAGAGCACCTAACCTTCTCCTTTTATGAACTGGTCAAAGAACGTTTCCCAAGACGACGGATCTTTTATAGCGGGAATGAAGTGATAATGGTGATAATATGACACAGCTGTATCTTTGGGATTACGCATGACATAAATGTAGCAAGGCTTTCTGGTCTTGTCAGTGGCCTTTGGAATCAGCTGGTAACGTAGGTGTGATTTAAAAACACGAGGCGAAGGAAAGCTCTCAAACATTTTCTCAATCATATCAACACTTGATACTTTGTAAGGATTTTCTTTGTACGGGTAAAGCATCCCTTCTATCCATGGAATTCGCACATCAATCCGTCTGTAATCAATTCGTCCGCCATGTAGAACTTGCCAGACAATTTCTTGTGTCCATGTCGTCCCTAAAATGAATAAATATAATTAAAATCATGCACCCGAATATTGTCCCTTTGAAAATGATTTTTGGACCTTTGCTCAACTGGAAAATGCAGTGAGATTTTCATTGACTGAGGCAGGCTATTTCTAACCACTGGCACAGCAGACAGCTGTTTCGAGAGAAGTTGTCTGAATAAATAGTTTAAAAATGTACATGAAAAAATTACTCGATTCTGATTGGCTGAGAGCAGTGCAGTTCAAGTGTAACACCAGTGCAAAAACTGTAACACCAGAGTGCAAATTACACATCATCGTAATTCTGAATTAGGACTGGCTGAAATAAAATAGGAAAATTTCTAAGCCAGTGATACCACGTAAATGATGACGAAATTTTGGTGAAAAATTTGAAAAAAGTTTTCTCAAATGAGAAAAAATTGGCTCTGTTTTTGTCCTTTTTGCTTGGTTTTTTTTTTCGTTTTTGTTTTTTTTTTTTTTGTTTTTTTTGTTTTTGTTTTTTTTCTTTTTTTTTCTTTAGGTGTTTCTTTTTTGTTGTTTCTTTTTTTTTTTTTTTGTTTTTTTTTTTTTTTTTTTTTTTTTTTTTTCTTTTTGTTTTTCTGTTTTTTTTTTTTATTTTTTTTTTTGTGTTTTTCTTGTTTTATTCTTTTTTTTGTTTTTTTTTTTTGTTTTTTTTCTTTTTTTTTTTTTTGTTTGTTTTTGTTTTTTTCTTTTTTTTTTTTTTTTTGCTTTTTTTTTTTTTTCTTTTTTGTTCTTTTTGTTTTTTTTTTTTATTTTTTTTTGTCTGTTTTTTTTCTTTTCTTTTCCTTTTTTTGTTTGTTTTTTTTTTTTTTTTTCTTTTTTTTTTTCATTTTTTTCTTTGTTTCTTCGTAGTTTTCTTTTTTATTTCCCTTTTTTGCTTTTTTTTTTTTTTTTTTTTCTTTATCCCCTCTTGTTTGTGTTGTTTTTTTTTTTCCTTTTATTTTTTTTTTTTGCTTTTTGTTTTCTTGTTCGGTTCGTTTTTCTTTTTGGCGTCTTTTTCTTTCCTTCTTTTGTTTGTTTTTTTTTTTCTTTTTTTGTTTCTTTTTTTTGTTTTTTTTTTTGGGCTTCAGTTTCATTGTTTATTCTTATCTTCTTTTTTTTTTTTTCTTGTTGTTTTCTTTGTCTTTTGTTTTTTTGGTTTTCTTTTTGTTACTTCTTTGGTTTCCTTTTCTTTGTTTCTATTTTCTTTTTCTTTTTTTCTTCTTTTTTCTCTTTTTTTTTTCTTTTTTTGCTTGTTTTTTTCTTCTTTTTTTCCTTTTTGTTTTTTTTTCTTTTTCTTTTTGCTTGTTTCTTCTTTTTTCCTTTTTCAAGAACGGGAATCTTCCGGCACTTCCTCGACGAAAACTTTTACATGTTTATATTATTAATAGATAATCATATGGCTTGTGCAATTTCAGCTTTTTGAAAAACTCACAATTGCAAATTAATTCCAAATTAAATGAGAAAAACCATATGATTACCTACACTAAGTGTACGCGACAATCCCGAAAGTAAATGTGGGTAAAAGTTGATAGCTGCTACACGCACTGTATACTTTTGCTGCTTTATCTGTTTAAAACAAAAATAACAACAAAAATAACAACAAGGCAAACGTCACTTCTTACTTTTGCTTTATCTTCTGAGTTTTTAAAAGACGGTTCTTTTCGCCACCTGAATTTTCTAATCATTGGATGAGGTTTTTGTGATATCCAGAAAAATCAAGGTCGAGGTAAGGGTCATCAGCCGAAGCCGAGACTTTGATCATTCTGGAGTTCACAAAAAAAAAAACGATCTAATAATTGTTTTATTATACACTGAACGACAAAAAAAAAGATGAAAGTCATGTTTTTGCTTCTTCACTGACGGCAAGCAAAGCGCGCAAACTTGACATGATGACCCTTAGAAAACATGCACTGCAGTCATACATGGCATGATTACCCGTGACCTTGAGTGTCCTGGGGCCCGTTTCTCGAAGCTCCCGGGAATTACCGGGCCCGTTTAGCTGCTTTGTTTTCCATTCCAGATGAGGGTTTCAAAAGTTTTGAAAACTGTACAGTAAAGTTATCAGCTAAAGAAACAAAATGGACTTCATTAGAGGTCTGAACACACCTACTTTTTTGAGACTTTGATTTCAAAATATGACTTGGGGCCCGTTAAGTTACCGGGTGTTTCGAGAAACGGGCCCCTGGACATGATTATTGTATAATCTGCATGTAGATGAGGTCACAGTGGCTGATTTCGAAAATTCACTCTACGCTTTCGGCCAATCAGAAAATTGATAGTGAGTTCAATGTACAATTATAAAAGTAATGTAGTAGTGAAAGAAAAGCTACAGAAGTATGCTCCATTGAGTGGAAAATCTAATGTATCCTTGCTATTACTTCACGTGCAAAAATACCAATTTGTAGATTTTATCTTCACCGATATGCAAAATTCCAATGAATATGTACCCAGACTACCATTCAGTCGTGTCGCATAGGCTTGATGCTTTCATCATACCTTCTCCGAAAGAAAAGCCCTTCATTTGTATGTCCTAGATGTAAGAATCATGCAAAATAAGAACTCGACCAGTGTTTCTCCAAAACGAACCCACCAAGCTAATTCAATAGAAAATTTATTATTTATAATGTTCTTGTTAATCTGCTCGTAAATTGATTCTTCTCCGGGATCCGACTCTCCATGAACGTGCGTGCGAAAGGTTAGCATTTGATATTCAATTAATGTTTGACTGGGGTCAATTACGTTCTAATCAGCCATATAATAATTAACGATTATTCACCAAAGTGGAGGTAACTATCCGCCACTTTTAACAACACTGAGGTGAATAATAATTATCGCTTTCGAATATACCACACAATTCAAGTAATCAGCCTCGTTTATTGATAAAATTTTCCCCTCAGTAACCGAAGCGAAGCAGGAAGCCATTATTTGTTTTTCCTTATTTGCTCAGAGGTGAATAATAATTGCTATTCACTTTCGACCTACATGTAGCCAATCGGAATGCATGGAAAGCACTATTCACTTGTCTGGTATATACTAAAAGGTTTTATTTCAAAGCCTTGAAGTGACTCTTTTTGGGCAACACTTAATTTTATTACGCTCAACTGACTAGCACAGGACAGTTTTAAGTTAAAATTTGAACATGACAGGTTCTGAAAGTTTAAAAAAACTATTAATTTAATAGGCCATTTCCAAATTCCCCTGTGCCTCTGTTTCAAAGCGAGTCTAGGTGCGAAACCATTCTTATGAAAATGACTGATTTCCATGAAAAAGAAACTGTATGCAGAACTCATTTTCATATGAAAGGTTTCGCACTTAGACAAGAAACAGAAGTACAAGAGAACTCAGAAATGGCATATTAGATGTTAGAGAGAGTAGTGCTTGTAACTGGTACTAATAATATTAATTATAAACAGAGCAAAAAAATGCAAAGTGTCTTAATCAACTTACCAGCCTTTGGATATGAAACAACATAAATGTCTTTTTCTCTTGCGACAAGTCTAGGAAGTGCCTCTATCATTTCCCTAGTTGTCCCTGGTCGACATGGTACTCCATGAATCCTCTGTATTGAAGGATTTGGGGATTGGGAGTTGTCTGCCATCACTGATTAGATGCACTTTACCCTATTGAGAAAAGTCATAATTATTATAATTATTATGTGGTTAGTGTTTTCAATTTTGATTCTCCAATCCTTTAGAGGAGAAGAATAGGGAAGGGGGAAATGCAGGAAATGGTTACAGGATAAGGAGAGTTGGGCAAGGTTGATGGAGCATCTAAGTGCTAATCTGACAACTTGATAAGTCAGTATTACCCATAGCATTTTTACTTCTGGATTATTCAAGTTATTCAGGAAATTCATTTGTAAAAGACAAGGCAATAAACCTTAAATAAATGGAATACAGTCAAAGAGCTTTCCTTTACATGTATGATAGCAAATAAATGATAAGTAACAAAATTATATATAATGGACTACTGCTATTCAGAAAACAGAACATTTGCACACACTCATAAAATAATTAGCAGAACAAAATATTTTTCTGATCAATTTATATAGAAAATTATGTGGTATATAACTGACCATGGAAGTTATCTATTACATATATTTACTGTACTGTACGAGTGTCACTTAATCAATAGTCCCTTTGCACGATCTGATCACGTGGTAATGTCCAGAATTGAACACTTATGAGATTCAAATTCCTCATGATAAGCATCACAAAGTGTCCTCACTGGTAAAAAGTCATCTGAGAACACACACAATTCTGTCAAATATGAAGTAATATGAAAATGTCAAATAACCCTGCCAATGAAGTACTAATTAAACAATACTTGTGTTCAATCCTGGACATAAGTGTGTCTTCTACACCAAAAAGAAGCCAAAAAAGTCACCCTCAAACATAAACATCTTCCTTGAAATTCCTCTGTCTCCCAAGTATAGCTACATTTGTCAAAAATCAAAAAAAATATTCCATAGTAGAAGTCTTGGAAAAAAATTACAAGCGCTACTTGTTCCAAATTGTATTACGAAAAATCATTTGATTACTTGTCATAGTTATGTTAATGTCTGAGCTTCCTGAGCATGGTTGGGAGTTAATTGATCATAAATACAACAATCTTGTAAATTCTACAAGAAAAACCTTATAGAGTGAAACCTCTATTACGCAGACCCCATATTAAGCAGACACCCCCTTTTAAGTGGACACGAAGTTGAGTCCCAAAATTTCCCTCCTCTGTACATTTACTATAAAAGAAACCTACATTCAGTGGACACCTTTGTTAATTGGATGCAGACACCTTAAGGTATCAGTGTACCCCAAATGACAATCATTCTTGGGCGCCGCTTTACGGTCAGGCGGTTGACACAAACCCTACTAAAGTATATATTTTCTGAAAGCTTAATAACTGTAGATTACGACGGTTTATTCACTAACGGAAAAAATTAAGGTTTCCCGTTGGAATATAACGCGTTATTTCTTGAAGTATAGAGTTTCACTTATAATCAAGTTCGTTTCTGGTCGGATTTGAGCGGGAGAACGCCATTAACATCGTTTTGTTTTCTTGACACCTTTCTCTAAGAAACAGTGTTGGGAAATTTTGATTACTTGTCTGGTTTGTTTCTGGCACGCAGTTAAACTTTGAGAGTTGAAAATACATGCATTCTCTTCACTAAAATAGTCATAACTTAAATTGACAAAAGCAAAAGATAAAAATTCCACAACAATTCCACATTTTTTTTTGCCTAATCATCAGGCAACGTTCTCTCCAAATTTCTGCGAAAAACATTGAAAATTCGCCA
>JAHPZR010022783.1:0-5000 GCA_019787425.1 Platygyra sinensis | reverse complement strand
CTTGATATTTCGCTTAAAATGCTCAACGGATGCAGCATTTTTTAGGCAAGTTATTCCATAGCATGGCTCCGCTGTAAGAGAAGCTTCGTTTCAAATAATTGGTGCTTGGTTTGGACAGGGTCAGCCTTCCCTCAGAGTTTCTTAAGTTGTAAGCAGAGTGACGCTGAGAGAAAAGACTTTGTAGATATTCCGGAGCAAGGTCATTCATGGTTTTATACATCATTAAGGCTTTTTGTTTCTTTCGGCGAAGAGATAGCCTCTCCCAGCTGAGGGTGGAGAGAAGGTGGTTTGAGCTCGCATCAAAGGGTGATTTAGTAATAACTCTGGCTGCGCGATTCTGTAATTTTTGGAGCTTACCACTCAAGTAACCACTCACACAGTCCCAGACGGGGCTGCAGTAATCAAAATAAGGCATAATTAAGGTGTTATAAATTAGAATTGCAGTTTCTTTGGATATAAACGGCCGCACACGTTTTAGGGCGCCTATAGCTGAAGAGACTTTCTTGCAAATCTCTTCAACGTGTTTACCCCAAGAGAGGTGAGCATCTATGGTAAGACCCAAGGATTTGGTATGAACGACTCTCTTGATAATTTGGTCATCAATTCTGAATTCTACATCGTCACATTGGGCAGATAGCCTTTGTCTTGATCCAATAATCATTAGCTCAGTTTTAGCAACGTTTAGACTGAGCTTGTTAGCTTTCAGCCAACTGCTAAGGTTATTCAATTCAGGGGTTAGAGCTAGCTTAAGTTCTGTTAACGTTTTAGCAGATAACGTAAGGTTGGTGTCATCGGCAAACATTCTTGGTACGGCGCCCCGCAGGGAGTTGGGAAGATCATTAATGTAAATTAAAAATAGCAAAGGACCCAATATGCTACCCTGCGGCACGCCGCAACTGAGGGTACGAGCAGATGATAGTTTGCCACTGACATTACATCTTTGGGTTCGGCCACTTAAGTACGACGAGAACCATTTTATGGCTGCCTGATCGACACCCAAATATGACATCTTACGCAAGATGATCTCATGAAAGCATGCGATAGTGTGTGTGTCTAAATCGTTCCAGAATGCAAGGAAGAGGTGTTGCTGGAGACTGTAGCAACACAGGATACGCAGAATAGAGTATTTCCCTTCATATGATGCCTCTATCCCGATGAGACTCGACCAGAAACGAGAAAAAGACCAAAGAAGTGGGCTGATCTGTGCGAAGCGAAAGTCGGAGGAGCCGTCGAGGATTTCTTCGATCTTGGGTTCGCCTCTACTATAAAAACCTATAGCTTTTCATGGCCTGTATACTCTTCTCTATCTCTGGTGGAAAGCTTGACATTTTCATGGTACCGGCATACGACGCGAGTTTGGGATAAGCTGGAAGCCATCTGACTATTCCAAGCGCAAGAAATCGATCCTCGAAGTCCATGGGTTTTGCTAAAAGCAGGCCCGCGGTCCAGCGGCCCGCGGCCCACGGCCCGCCACGGCCCAGCGGCCTGTTGTCACGAAGCTCTTTCATTGGATCTTGTTGGCACGAAGCTCTATTGTTTTAGGGTTAGGGTTCATTGTTACCATTGTTTGTATATCATGTTCTGAACCAATCCTGTGAGACGTTCCGAAGAGCTTCGTGGCGGCCCCCAGCGGCCCGCGGTCCGCGGCCCGCCACGGCCCGACGGCCCGCGGCTCGCCACGGCCCGCCACGGCCCGGCGGCCTGGAGGCCCGCTGGCCCAGTCCTGATTTTCAACAGTTTTTTTGTCCAGCGGTAAATCCAAGCGCATGAACAGATCTGCATCGGGTTTCAGCGCAATCTCGTTCCCAGAGCCTCGTTCCCCTTGACCGGCGATCGGAAAACAAGAGCTCTGGGAGCAACCATTTTGAAATAACAATGGAAATAACCAAATTCTGCCCATTCGGTCTCACGCAGTCTGCATCTACGGCGCATGCCTGAAATGGATGCTCCCAGAGCCTCTCGATTCCTGCCGAGGGCCAGAAGGATCGTGGGCTCTGGGGACGAGAATGGTTTCAGCGTGCAAAATGGACGTCGACGGTGAGCATAGTTAGTCGACTAGCTATGCGGTGAGTTTGAATTCGTTTACCAATTAATCATTTGAATCCTTGTTTCTGTTTCAGAGTTACACAAAGAAAGCATGCAAACGCAAATCGACCGCCTTATAAAACCTTTCATAACTGTTGTCTGCCATTGCACAGAGTTACCGTAAAATCATCTGATTACAAAGTGACAATGTAATTGCCTGATAAACTGGCAAACGCAACTCAGTGACAATTCGCAGTTCATATATCTCATTATTTAGCTTATGACATTTTCAATCTCAAACTGCCGTTTGAAAATAACTTACATCGTTTGAGAATGCACATCCTCCCTATCAGGTTCTGTACAAAGACGAATAAACAGACAATGACGACGTTTTCCACTTAGCAACAAGTAACGAAAGAAAGGATCGAAATGGACTGAAATGATTATCAAAATTGCACTGAACTGAACTCACTGTCGTTCATTTTGCATGCTGAAACCCGATGCAGATCTGTGCATGCGCGTGGGTTTACCGCTGGACAAAAAAACTGTTGAAAATCAGGACTGGGCCACCGGGCCTCCAGGCCGCCGGGCCGTGGCGGGCCGTGGGCCGCGGGCCGCTGGGCCTTCGGGCCGCCGGGCCGCTGGGCCGTGGCGGGCTGTGGGCCGCGGGCCGCTGGACCGCGGGCCTGCTTTTAGCAAAACCCGAAGTCCATCACATGAAATCACACGGTAAACTAAACGCAGCGGTTTTTTACTCGAAAAAGACACATTTTTAAACGAATAGTAAATTAAATCTGCGTCCTACATGCACAACAAAGCGATCTAGATTGTTGAGCCTCAACTGGTGAACTAGCTATGTATTTGTGGATTTTAATGAAAACACACGCTCACGGGCACGTACACCGGAAGCCGTAATCCGACCGTGTATCTCAATAGCCATTCGTGAAACAGAATTCTTTCGTTCTTTGAGCTTCATCTTTGGGGAAAGGAATATATCTAAATTTCAAACTTCGAATGGATCAAGCATTTATAACTATGTGCGAAAAGTAAATCAAACGATTAAGATTCGACTCTAGAGCTACCGACGGAGTTGGTCGCGCTGAAAGAAGAATTAATGCGATTGTCAGTCAACCGAAACGCAACTAAAGAGCGAGAACTCCCAAGTTATTTGCGTACGTAAAATGGACATTTCATTCACAATAGCAGTGAAGTAGAAATGTGTTCATTTAACTGTTACTCTACTGAACCTCTTTTCAATATCCTAACGAAGGACTTGCTATGATTTAGTGGTACGAAATATGCAAATTTGTAGGGCTTCTGATCGTGCCCCGGGGATCGTGCATACTAAAATTACACAGTAATTGACTATGCATATACTATGGTCGGGCGACAGAAATAAAGCGAAAATTTACCTCGCCTTTGGATAATGTTTGCCGACATCTCTGCTTATCTCTTATGTTAAAACTGTTTTCAATCATTGATCTGGCGAATTAGGAAGAAGTGGTCCACGACTGCATCGCATTTTCACTTGTATTTCGAAATCTGTTCGTTCCTTAAAGCCAACTTACCGACTCTTCGTGTCCATTGACATATTTATAACTCTTTAAGAGCTGTAAGCTAACTCTACTGCCATTACTTGCACCGTTATAACCCAAATGGATCGGCAAATTTTCGATCCTGATCCTGGCAAAAATTACAACGCGAGAATCTCCGCTGGGGACCCGCACTTCGAAATGGAAAAAAGAAATGTACATCGCAGTCGTCCAAATCGTAGCTAGACTCCAAATTATAATGCTGGATAATACATTTCTTTCACGTAAAAATCTTGTTCGGTTTCAATAAAATATGAATCACAAATAACCCAAAAATGTTTTGACAGCCCACTGACTCAGTCGAAAGTCTCTTGAGTGTTTCAGCTCGGTTCCCGAAGTGACGTCACTAGTAGCCCGACCCAGATCCCACTTTGCGCGGTCGTGAACATAGAAGTTACGAGTTCAAACGGCTGTAGAAACGCAAGGATTTTATCAATCGAGATAATATTTTCGCTGATGAAATCAGGGAAACTAGTTGATTTTATTAAAAGGAAAAAAAATTTTTGGGGTGCTCTTTCTGACTATGTGGATCAATAGTTACTTATCCCATGATTTACAGACTCATGCCTAGTCCTTTTCGGTTTGAAATGAGGCAATAGAGTCCAATAGGCCTCTTGCACTAAGAGATAACGTGGCCAGTGCCTCCCTTAAACAGTGAGTTTTAATCTTGCCGATGCCAAAAATTGACAGAACACATAAAAATTATCTTACACCCGAAATTTGGGAGGAAACGCATTTAAGGGAGACATTTCATTGTACTTTGATTTTTCAACAAATTAGTATGATTTGTACTGGCCGCCATGTTGGAGGGCATACTCTTGCCCTCCAACATGGCGGCCAAAACTACTTTTTGTTTATATCTTGTTAAATGTTTGATAGTTACGTTCAGATGTGCTATAAACGTTACCACATCATCTTTTCAACATTTTCCTTAAAGTTTAAATGCAAACTTTGTGTCAGAATTCATAATTTTAAAAATCAAGTTTTGGTCACGTGACCAGGTACGGACTTTCTCATTTAAAGCAAATGGTGCGGGTTTGAAACCAAATCACTATTATTTTGTTTAAGAGGTGACCCACTAATGGTGTTTTCGAAGGCAAAATCATGTAACTTTCATTTTCATAAAACCGATGTCACATGACCTCTTAGTGCAAGTGGCCTTTATAAAGGCTCAAATACAGTGGAAATAAGGTAAGGATGAGCACGAAAAAGGGCAGACCAAATAGGAAGACAATGAAATTGCTAGATAACCGTGATCCCGGCCCTTGTGCAATTTAAACTAAGAAGGAATGTTCCTTCACAGGTGCGTACCTTGCATACAGCTGGCGCGTGGGAAATTTGAATTCTTAGCTTGCACTGTAACGCAATTAAATTTTTTTCAAA
>JAHPZR010022782.1:0-16162 GCA_019787425.1 Platygyra sinensis | reverse complement strand
AGAGTTGTAAAAGGTTGAATTCCCATGTGCAACACTGATAAACGACTATTAAAGGAACAGCGGAGGCTGTTGGGCGCTGATCAATCATTTTTTCCATACCTTATTACAACTGAGCATGAATATGAATGTTTGTGAATAGAATACTATTCACAACACTCATAATGATATGCGAAGTTGAAATACACCTAATAATGGGGTTTTCATGGCTGGATGGGCAGTCTCACGTGCGATTATGTAATCGCTGATGATAAATTCTGGTTTGGCGCGAAAATAATTCATTTTAGCTCAGTTTTCAGCGGAGCCACGAAGAGATAAACTCTTTTCGTATTGAGATACGACCCACGCGAGTTTTCTTTGCTTGTACAAATTTGCCATGAGAGGCGATCAACCTGTAGAACCTGAAGTTCAGCTGCTGTAGGTGATCCTGTGGTGCTAATAGGAACGTGGCTCAACCTCAGGAACTGGAGGTAGGCTGAGGGAATGCTGGACGGACCGCAGTCTGTTATCGAAACTTGTTCCTGTGGTCGTCGATTTAGTCGGCGTTGTTAATTTGTAAACTAGCGGTCGGCGTCTAGTTTGGGTAGGAGAACGCCGCAGACTCGCTTATTTGTATTTCCTTCGGCTTATATGGTCGTTAGATGGTTACAAATGGTGCAAGCGAGGTAGCCGATTTACTTCGGCGGTGGCTAGTTGGGTGGCGTGTGGTTGAACTAGTTAAACGCCGCGGGTTTGTTTCATTTGTATTTTCTCTCTTGTCATAGCATGTATAGATGAGGGAAAGAGAGAGAAAAGCGGGTTTCTCTGTTGTACATGAGGCCAGCCGCCTGCAAGGAGGTTCTTTGTGCATGCCATTACATGTACGTGCTTTACACATCGGGTTGTGAGATGGTTTAGAGCCTCTCCGTCTCTTTGTAGAGATTGTGTGAGGAGGTTAGATATAGGGCTAAATTTTGAAACTGTTACACTGACAACGGATCCAGAAGGTACGAATGTATCAACGTAAAACACCAATCCTGGCATCCTGAACTACACGACAATAAACGTGTTAATCGTGATACCGAATCATCTCAAGCAAATCTGTAGGATCAAGGGATGTGACCAGAAATACAAAAGAATGAATGGCACGATGTACGACAAACCAGCCGTCGCTCAAATGAAAACCTTTTCCACATGAGGGAAACAGAACCCTACTCTAATAGTTAATTTCATATCAAATAGTATTATTAAACTTTAAATACCGCAAGTTACCTTTTTCATGTTTTCATACTTAACAAAAAGTATGTTAGGGTCATCTCGATGTTCCCACCAACTTAAAACGTGATCAAACCAAGAGCCGGAATTTACTGAAAGAACAACAAACAAGTAAATTGGTCGGTTATTGCTGGCTGTGAAATAACAGTATTCTTATAATGATACAATATCATTATGAAATTTGGTTAAACGCATAGTTGTAAAAAAACACGCATTTTTCTTTGGTATATGGCTGAGATTTTGCAACTAATGCCCGGTTCAGACGCCGTACTTCACATGAGCCGAATCATACGCTAAGGAGGGAGAACAAAGGATTTCTCTTATTTGTATTCTTTTCGGCTCATGTGAAGTACGGAGTCTCAACTTGGCCTAAGAGACTGCTGCTCATCAGCCAGTTGTGAAGTTAGAACGGATAGTTGACAAACATTACTCTGGCCGAGGAAGGTTTAGTCATCACAATCAGTCTGGTTCTTTTGTACAAAGGGCGTGGCCATCGCATTAAAGAGATGAGCAGCTTAGCAACACAGAGGACGCAATACAATTAGGTAAATATATTTCCTAGCAACTGAATAATAACAGGGCCTGTCTATAAGAAGGAGATATTAAACGATCTGAGAGCAGCCGACGGTTAGGTGCATAAGGGACTGGAATAAACACTGGCGTTCAGAAAAATCCTATTGTTCAATCTCGAGACACCACATAACTCATCTTAGTTACTTTGTCGATCATGATTTCAATTTAACCAACAAAGAAAAGTGGGAGAGAGCACCTAACCTTCTCCTTTTATGAACTGGTCAAAGAACGTTTCCCAAGACGACGGATCTTTTATAGCGGGAATGAAGTGATAATGGTGATAATATGACACAGCTGTATCTTTGGGATTACGCATGACATAAATGTAGCAAGGCTTTCTGGTCTTGTCAGTGGCCTTTGGAATCAGCTGGTAACGTAGGTGTGATTTAAAAACACGAGGCGAAGGAAAGCTCTCAAACATTTTCTCAATCATATCAACACTTGATACTTTGTAAGGATTTTCTTTGTACGGGTAAAGCATCCCTTCTATCCATGGAATTCGCACATCAATCCGTCTGTAATCAATTCGTCCGCCATGTAGAACTTGCCAGACAATTTCTTGTGTCCATGTCGTCCCTAAAATGAATAAATATAATTAAAATCATGCACCCGAATATTGTCCCTTTGAAAATGATTTTTGGACCTTTGCTCAACTGGAAAATGCAGTGAGATTTTCATTGACTGAGGCAGGCTATTTCTAACCACTGGCACAGCAGACAGCTGTTTCGAGAGAAGTTGTCTGAATAAATAGTTTAAAAATGTACATGAAAAAATTACTCGATTCTGATTGGCTGAGAGCAGTGCAGTTCAAGTGTAACACCAGTGCAAAAACTGTAACACCAGAGTGCAAATTACACATCATCGTAATTCTGAATTAGGACTGGCTGAAATAAAATAGGAAAATTTCTAAGCCAGTGATACCACGTAAATGATGACGAAAATTTTGTGTGAAAAATTTGAAAAAAGTTTTCTCAAATGAGAAAAAATGGCTTCAAGAAGGATCTTCCGGCACTTCCTCGACGAAAACTTTTACATGTTTATATTATTAATAGATAATCATATGGCTTGTGCAATTTCAGCTTTTTGAAAAACTCACAATTGCAAATTAATTCCAAATTAAATGAGAAAAACCATATGATTACCTACACTAAGTGTACGCGACAATCCCGAAAGTAAATGTGGGTAAAAGTTGATAGCTGCTACACGCACTGTATACTTTTGCTGCTTTATCTGTTTAAAACAAAAATAACAACAAAAATAACAACAAGGCAAACGTCACTTCTTACTTTTGCTTTATCTTCTGAGTTTTTAAAAGACGGTTCTTTTCGCCACCTGAATTTTCTAATCATTGGATGAGGTTTTTGTGATATCCAGAAAAATCAAGGTCGAGGTAAGGGTCATCAGCCGAAGCCGAGACTTTGATCATTCTGGAGTTCACAAAAAAAAAAACGATCTAATAATTGTTTTATTATACACTGAACGACAAAAAAAAAGATGAAAGTCATGTTTTTGCTTCTTCACTGACGGCAAGCAAAGCGCGCAAACTTGACATGATGACCCTTAGAAAACATGCACTGCAGTCATACATGGCATGATTACCCGTGACCTTGAGTGTCCTGGGGCCCGTTTCTCGAAGCTCCCGGGAATTACCGGGCCCGTTTAGCTGCTTTGTTTTCCATTCCAGATGAGGGTTTCAAAAGTTTTGAAAACTGTACAGTAAAGTTATCAGCTAAAGAAACAAAATGGACTTCATTAGAGGTCTGAACACACCTACTTTTTTGAGACTTTGATTTCAAAATATGACTTGGGGCCCGTTAAGTTACCGGGTGTTTCGAGAAACGGGCCCCTGGACATGATTATTGTATAATCTGCATGTAGATGAGGTCACAGTGGCTGATTTCGAAAATTCACTCTACGCTTTCGGCCAATCAGAAAATTGATAGTGAGTTCAATGTACAATTATAAAAGTAATGTAGTAGTGAAAGAAAAGCTACAGAAGTATGCTCCATTGAGTGGAAAATCTAATGTATCCTTGCTATTACTTCACGTGCAAAAATACCAATTTGTAGATTTTATCTTCACCGATATGCAAAATTCCAATGAATATGTACCCAGACTACCATTCAGTCGTGTCGCATAGGCTTGATGCTTTCATCATACCTTCTCCGAAAGAAAAGCCCTTCATTTGTATGTCCTAGATGTAAGAATCATGCAAAATAAGAACTCGACCAGTGTTTCTCCAAAACGAACCCACCAAGCTAATTCAATAGAAAATTTATTATTTATAATGTTCTTGTTAATCTGCTCGTAAATTGATTCTTCTCCGGGATCCGACTCTCCATGAACGTGCGTGCGAAAGGTTAGCATTTGATATTCAATTAATGTTTGACTGGGGTCAATTACGTTCTAATCAGCCATATAATAATTAACGATTATTCACCAAAGTGGAGGTAACTATCCGCCACTTTTAACAACACTGAGGTGAATAATAATTATCGCTTTCGAATATACCACACAATTCAAGTAATCAGCCTCGTTTATTGATAAAATTTTCCCCTCAGTAACCGAAGCGAAGCAGGAAGCCATTATTTGTTTTTCCTTATTTGCTCAGAGGTGAATAATAATTGCTATTCACTTTCGACCTACATGTAGCCAATCGGAATGCATGGAAAGCACTATTCACTTGTCTGGTATATACTAAAAGGTTTTATTTCAAAGCCTTGAAGTGACTCTTTTTGGGCAACACTTAATTTTATTACGCTCAACTGACTAGCACAGGACAGTTTTAAGTTAAAATTTGAACATGACAGGTTCTGAAAGTTTAAAAAAACTATTAATTTAATAGGCCATTTCCAAATTCCCCTGTGCCTCTGTTTCAAAGCGAGTCTAGGTGCGAAACCATTCTTATGAAAATGACTGATTTCCATGAAAAAGAAACTGTATGCAGAACTCATTTTCATATGAAAGGTTTCGCACTTAGACAAGAAACAGAAGTACAAGAGAACTCAGAAATGGCATATTAGATGTTAGAGAGAGTAGTGCTTGTAACTGGTACTAATAATATTAATTATAAACAGAGCAAAAAAATGCAAAGTGTCTTAATCAACTTACCAGCCTTTGGATATGAAACAACATAAATGTCTTTTTCTCTTGCGACAAGTCTAGGAAGTGCCTCTATCATTTCCCTAGTTGTCCCTGGTCGACATGGTACTCCATGAATCCTCTGTATTGAAGGATTTGGGGATTGGGAGTTGTCTGCCATCACTGATTAGATGCACTTTACCCTATTGAGAAAAGTCATAATTATTATAATTATTATGTGGTTAGTGTTTTCAATTTTGATTCTCCAATCCTTTAGAGGAGAAGAATAGGGAAGGGGGAAATGCAGGAAATGGTTACAGGATAAGGAGAGTTGGGCAAGGTTGATGGAGCATCTAAGTGCTAATCTGACAACTTGATAAGTCAGTATTACCCATAGCATTTTTACTTCTGGATTATTCAAGTTATTCAGGAAATTCATTTGTAAAAGACAAGGCAATAAACCTTAAATAAATGGAATACAGTCAAAGAGCTTTCCTTTACATGTATGATAGCAAATAAATGATAAGTAACAAAATTATATATAATGGACTACTGCTATTCAGAAAACAGAACATTTGCACACACTCATAAAATAATTAGCAGAACAAAATATTTTTCTGATCAATTTATATAGAAAATTATGTGGTATATAACTGACCATGGAAGTTATCTATTACATATATTTACTGTACTGTACGAGTGTCACTTAATCAATAGTCCCTTTGCACGATCTGATCACGTGGTAATGTCCAGAATTGAACACTTATGAGATTCAAATTCCTCATGATAAGCATCACAAAGTGTCCTCACTGGTAAAAAGTCATCTGAGAACACACACAATTCTGTCAAATATGAAGTAATATGAAAATGTCAAATAACCCTGCCAATGAAGTACTAATTAAACAATACTTGTGTTCAATCCTGGACATAAGTGTGTCTTCTACACCAAAAAGAAGCCAAAAAAGTCACCCTCAAACATAAACATCTTCCTTGAAATTCCTCTGTCTCCCAAGTATAGCTACATTTGTCAAAAATCAAAAAAAATATTCCATAGTAGAAGTCTTGGAAAAAAATTACAAGCGCTACTTGTTCCAAATTGTATTACGAAAAATCATTTGATTACTTGTCATAGTTATGTTAATGTCTGAGCTTCCTGAGCATGGTTGGGAGTTAATTGATCATAAATACAACAATCTTGTAAATTCTACAAGAAAAACCTTATAGAGTGAAACCTCTATTACGCAGACCCCATATTAAGCAGACACCCCCTTTTAAGTGGACACGAAGTTGAGTCCCAAAATTTCCCTCCTCTGTACATTTACTATAAAAGAAACCTACATTCAGTGGACACCTTTGTTAATTGGATGCAGACACCTTAAGGTATCAGTGTACCCCAAATGACAATCATTCTTGGGCGCCGCTTTACGGTCAGGCGGTTGACACAAACCCTACTAAAGTATATATTTTCTGAAAGCTTAATAACTGTAGATTACGACGGTTTATTCACTAACGGAAAAAATTAAGGTTTCCCGTTGGAATATAACGCGTTATTTCTTGAAGTATAGAGTTTCACTTATAATCAAGTTCGTTTCTGGTCGGATTTGAGCGGGAGAACGCCATTAACATCGTTTTGTTTTCTTGACACCTTTCTCTAAGAAACAGTGTTGGGAAATTTTGATTACTTGTCTGGTTTGTTTCTGGCACGCAGTTAAACTTTGAGAGTTGAAAATACATGCATTCTCTTCACTAAAATAGTCATAACTTAAATTGACAAAAGCAAAAGATAAAAATTCCACAACAATTCCACATTTTTTTTTGCCTAATCATCAGGCAACGTTCTCTCCAAATTTCTGCGAAAAACATTGAAAATTCGCCAGAAACGAACTCAAAATGTGCGCTTCACTCACTGAAATTTTAGTTTCGAGATATGGAGGAAAATATACTATAGGGAGTTCTTCCGGTGTAATGAGATAATTAGTACATAACATTTTGGAAAATTAATGACCTGTTGATGGATCAAGTGAAGGATTATTTTACTTAGCAATATAGAGCTCATATTCAAATACAAAGTGGACTCAAATGTTGCTCCTGGAAGGGAAATATCCTTTGCAAGAATGAACAGAATTTTTTATAGCCATAGGAGTGTTTCCTGTAGAACTATTAGCCTTCCAAGTTTCAATGTTCAGCACTGCAAATTGGCCAAGACAGCTCTATTTATAAACTCAATGTAATATTGGGTTGAGTGTATGACATCATCAGTCCTCTCATTTGCATATTTTACCCATTTTTCAAACTTGAATATCTCCAGAACTAATGCAGATATTTGCAAACAGTAGACAGCGTTTTTGTTCTTTCACGGAATTCTATGTAATATACTCAAACAATCAAGGGGTAAAAATTTGATCATATTACCACAGTGACTTTAATATTCAGCCATTTTGTTGGAAGAACCTGCAAGAAGTGAATACTTTGAGGGCTTTGTAATTCAAAAAGCTCAAATCAGACTCCTTTACATTGCTCAAAGATATCATTTCAAAGCTAAGTAGATTATTCAGCACTTAATGACTGGTCCTGAGGGAAACAGTGGCTTTTGTTTCCCTGAGACCATAGGGAAAAGGGGTAGAGGCAGAGGTCATGATCAACGGGAAATGATTAACTCACTGTTTCCCTTGGTGCCTGTCATTAAGTGTTTTGTTATAACTCCCAACTCAAAGTAAACAAAAACTGTGAAGAAACTGTTTGCTTTATACAGACTCAGCTCAAAAATTTACCACAGTTTCAAGGACCATGACCTGATCGCATGTTAGTCGAAAGTTCATGTTGTTTCCCTAGGAAGTTAGTGAGTTTTGTTCACCCTAGGGAGTAATTAGTGAGTTTTGACCCACATGTGATACATTTTCCTCCGATCGAAAAACATATTTGAGTTTGGAGGCATAACAATCTGACTGACTGAACATTGTGCTATGGGCAGTCTCTGATCATACACTGTATTACAATGAGTTACAAAAGGGTTTACAATAAACTATTAATAATTATTAAAGTAATTATTTAGAATACTTTCACAGAATTGCCTGCCCCTTCCCAAACCGGGAACAACATACATATACATACATCTTTATTTAACAATGCAGGTTTACAAAATTGGAGAGGCTGAAGTCCTGATTTGAACCTGCCCAGCCTTATGCACTAGTCATTTGTTTCCTCTGCCCCCCACCCCCGCGACATGCGGGGACTTTGTCGGGCAATAGCGGGGGAATTACTGCAGCTTTGCGATGATTTTATGCCCAGACCCCCAGGGACTTTACCTCAAATTTGCCTGACCTAAAATACCCCCGGGAAACCCCAAGGAAATTTTCAAAAACAAAGCGCTCACGAGGAGACTGTATGCAAAGGATATGGGTGCATCCGCATAAGCAGCGATCCAACATGGCTACCAGAGAGGATAGCGTGACGAACTTTAATTTACACTTCAGAGCTAATTCTCTGTTCCACCATTTGTGTTCATAGTGCTACGTGGCCACAACATTCATATGTGCCCTTACTTTCTCTTCGCCGTGATTCACCACCTAACTCGTTCCCAACTTTCTCCGTCCGACCTCGTAGCTTAGTCCGCAGAGTAACGGTAGATCTAATCCAGAGGTCGTGGGTTCGATTCCCATCGAGGTCAAAAGATTTTTTCTTTACCTCGTGTGGTTCCCTGATTCCCTTTACTTAAGGGCTAATGCCCTGTGGATTATTCATGGGTTCAATTAGCACTTTAATTTACACTTTAAGAGTTCATTCTCTGTTCCACCATTTGTGTTCATAGTGCTACACGACACAACATTCATATGTGTCAACAATCCTTTTATATCCTTATGTAAATGAAATGCATCCATTGATAAGCCTGATGGCATTTGAAAGAAAACACTTTGACCTTTATCCAGAGACTATATTTACGCTTTGTTGTTGCGCGAATTCCGTTTAATATGTGGTTTCACTTTCATCACTCTGGATGGAAAGCTTTTTTTTTCAAATGCTGGAATAAAGGACAGAGCTGAGGAGTATGCTAAGCTTTTTCGTTGATAAAGGCCGGCATACACTGGGGGACAGGTACCAGGGACTGGTCTCAGGGACCAGTGAGGGGACGAGACCATGAAGCAAAGTTTGTGGTGTGTACACACTTACGAGAAGCAATTCCCTGCGACTAGTCCCACCTAATTAGCCCAATTTAAAACGGCCCTGGACTAAACTCATGTTCTGTGACTTAAATTTCTACATAGTGACATAAGCAGTTTCATGGGACTAGTCCCAAGGACGTGGCCCCTGGTGTATTAAAATACTCTGATTTTCTCGTCATGTGTACGTTCTAACCAATGCACTTTCTTTGTCCCTTTTTGCTTAGAATTTCAAATGCCTTTTAAACCCCCGTGAAGTAGCAATGTTGTTGCCACTGAAATTTGTACTTCCTTCTGAAAGTTGAATTAGCTTATAGCTATCTTGAATTTATCTTCTTAATAATTTTGCAATCACAATTCCTAAATCTTAGCCCCTTAATAAAGTGCTTAAAACAAAATGTAGTACATATGCCCCGTATTGTGATAGCCACCCATGTGGCCAGGTTTCTCTCGACAAGAACAAGTTCAAGATGGGGTACCAAACAACTGTGTTGTTGCTGGCATGGCTCACGAATTTCAAGTCTTCTCTCAGGTTATTGGTTATTCTCCCACACTATTTGTATGATCCAAAAGCTATACTGCAGACAACCTCAGTGCATGGTAAGTATTTTAACCCTTTCACCACCAGTGGCCCCTTATAGATTTTACTCTGTCTAACGCCAGACGATTTTACTCGTCAAAGGGAGACCCTTGGTGGTGAAAGGGTTAAAAAAACTATCTCCCTTAACCCTTTCACCACCAGTGGCCCCTTATAGATTTTACTCTGTCTAACGCCAGACGATTTTACTCGTCAAAGGGAGACCCTTGGTGGTGAAAGGGTTAAGCTGGTTCAAACATTCCTAATAGTTGTTGTTTTTCAAAATGGATTTAGCGCAGAAATAGACAATCCCTTCTTTTGCAAGGTCTTTCAGCTAGCCCCGGGGGTGGTGGTTTTGCAAAAAATTCTGCCCTGGTGGGTGGTGGAATTCCCCATAATTTAGCATCGCTTGATTGCAAATTCCCACGCTATGTCGCGGGGGTGGGGGAGCGGGGGAAACAAATGACTAGTGCATAACTCCGAAGTTAAATTCCCGCCCGCCTGTGCAATGCCCTGGGTATGCCCTGGAACCGGGCAATTGGTAAGAGTTGATTTGGATGGTGTGATGGTTATAAATGATACGGGTCGTAGCACAGCTTGTCTAAACAGAGCGTTTTAGAGATCGCAACCATTAAGTACATGGACTCGACATTTGAGAAAAATCTTACCGGTGGATCTAACACGAAATTCTCAAAAACAAATTAATCGAACAAGTAGTATCAGCCCAGGACAGATTTGTGTTTTCTGAATTTCACGTTGGCAAAAAATCGATTTAAAATCATCAAAACTACCGGAAAACCACAAACCTTCTAAGGAAACCTTAGTTTCAGGGTTTAGTCTCACTGTTTAGTTAATACGATCTTGCAGCTACCATGAGAAATCACAACTACATTGAAAACTACGTACCTGATAAGCGCGCCAAGCAAAAACACCGGTCGGGAAGACATACATGAAATTACATGATGTATAAATTTTCAGGTATTTTGTCCGCTGACCAGCCTGACAGAATATCGTGGAGGACTAGGTACGAGTCGTCATAAAGTGCAGACCAAGCGTTACAAAATCCCTAAATTTGGTGTAAATTCTTTGTTTTCATGTGACGTCATCATTTTCCAAAATTACAAATTAGCAATCCTACTGGCGTTTTAGTGTCATCAGACATGAGACCTTGGCGTTTTACGACGTTTAAGCTCGATAGGTTTCCTCATTTTCTTATAGAAGACACTTGAATTTCCAAGTTTATGCGTTGCGTGACATTAAATGGCGGTCCGAGAAGGATCACGCGTAGGTCAAAAGAGCAGTTGTCGCTTATGTTTTTGTTAACTGAACAGTTCCTGCACTAGAAGAAATAT
Organism: Platygyra sinensis; assembly: GCA_019787425.1. NCBI lineage: Eukaryota > Metazoa > Cnidaria > Anthozoa > Scleractinia > Merulinidae > Platygyra > Platygyra sinensis. Next base: position 5,171 of record JAHPZR010022782.1, on the reverse strand, counting down.
TACTTTCAATGTCTCAGAACTCTAGAGTAATAATTTTTCGTTTCAGTGGCAAAACTCAATGACAGATGTTTCTGTTGGTTTCCGGCCGCCATGTTGGTGCCACTCAGAGGGGCACCAACCGGGCGTGGCGTTCCATACAAAGCTCTATAGGTGAAACTGTTTACCAAATAACGCGGCAATGAAAAACTGCGCATACTTAAATCTCGGCGATGTTTTTTGTCTATCAATTATCTATCATATACCTGATTCTTGACTAAATTTATTGAATGGTTACGATTTTTATTTTCGATGCAAACCACCAATAGACTATTTAGGCAATAGTAAGCACGATGCAGCCATTTGAAAATGTCAAAATTTACCAACGAAACGAAAATACCTTGCAAGGTAGAGCCTGATGGCTGGTTAGGATGGCCATACATTTCTTTTCACGCAATTTTGACATTTTTAAAGTGCCACTAACCCCAACAAATTTTTTTCGCTAATATAAATTTCCTTTTTCTCCTGATCACCACTGCGAAAAAATTATCGTTGTAGCTATTTTTAATTTTCTACGAATTTTGAAAGTTTATAATTTTACACATAGCGGAGAATGGGACGAGTTGGCTTCTGACGTCATTTCGGGAATAAAAATGTTTTCTGAGAAGAATATATGTGAGCATGTATGTAAGTATGTAAATCTTTATTTAAACACGGAAAATCATCAGTTAAGCCTAAGTTAAAAACTAAAACTAATTACAACTGCTTTACATGATTGCTGTGTGGGAATCCGATATCTCAGCTACCTTCTTGATATTTCGCTTAAAATGCTCAACGGATGCAGCATTTTTTAGGCAAGTTATTCCATAGCATGGCTCCGCTGTAAGAGAAGCTTCGTTTCAAATAATTGGTGCTTGGTTTGGACAGGGTCAGCCTTCCCTCAGAGTTTCTTAAGTTGTAAGCAGAGTGACGCTGAGAGAAAAGACTTTGTAGATATTCCGGAGCAAGGTCATTCATGGTTTTATACATCATTAAGGCTTTTTGTTTCTTTCGGCGAAGAGATAGCCTCTCCCAGCTGAGGGTGGAGAGAAGGTGGTTTGAGCTCGCATCAAAGGGTGATTTAGTAATAACTCTGGCTGCGCGATTCTGTAATTTTTGGAGCTTACCACTCAAGTAACCACTCACACAGTCCCAGACGGGGCTGCAGTAATCAAAATAAGGCATAATTAAGGTGTTATAAATTAGAATTGCAGTTTCTTTGGATATAAACGGCCGCACACGTTTTAGGGCGCCTATAGCTGAAGAGACTTTCTTGCAAATCTCTTCAACGTGTTTACCCCAAGAGAGGTGAGCATCTATGGTAAGACCCAAGGATTTGGTATGAACGACTCTCTTGATAATTTGGTCATCAATTCTGAATTCTACATCGTCACATTGGGCAGATAGCCTTTGTCTTGATCCAATAATCATTAGCTCAGTTTTAGCAACGTTTAGACTGAGCTTGTTAGCTTTCAGCCAACTGCTAAGGTTATTCAATTCAGGGGTTAGAGCTAGCTTAAGTTCTGTTAACGTTTTAGCAGATAACGTAAGGTTGGTGTCATCGGCAAACATTCTTGGTACGGCGCCCCGCAGGGAGTTGGGAAGATCATTAATGTAAATTAAAAATAGCAAAGGACCCAATATGCTACCCTGCGGCACGCCGCAACTGAGGGTACGAGCAGATGATAGTTTGCCACTGACATTACATCTTTGGGTTCGGCCACTTAAGTACGACGAGAACCATTTTATGGCTGCCTGATCGACACCCAAATATGACATCTTACGCAAGATGATCTCATGAAAGCATGCGATAGTGTGTGTGTCTAAATCGTTCCAGAATGCAAGGAAGAGGTGTTGCTGGAGACTGTAGCAACACAGGATACGCAGAATAGAGTATTTCCCTTCATATGATGCCTCTATCCCGATGAGACTCGACCAGAAACGAGAAAAAGACCAAAGAAGTGGGCTGATCTGTGCGAAGCGAAAGTCGGAGGAGCCGTCGAGGATTTCTTCGATCTTGGGTTCGCCTCTACTATAAAAACCTATAGCTTTTCATGGCCTGTATACTCTTCTCTATCTCTGGTGGAAAGCTTGACATTTTCATGGTACCGGCATACGACGCGAGTTTGGGATAAGCTGGAAGCCATCTGACTATTCCAAGCGCAAGAAATCGATCCTCGAAGTCCATGGGTTTTGCTAAAAGCAGGCCCGCGGTCCAGCGGCCCGCGGCCCACGGCCCGCCACGGCCCAGCGGCCTGTTGTCACGAAGCTCTTTCATTGGATCTTGTTGGCACGAAGCTCTATTGTTTTAGGGTTAGGGTTCATTGTTACCATTGTTTGTATATCATGTTCTGAACCAATCCTGTGAGACGTTCCGAAGAGCTTCGTGGCGGCCCCCAGCGGCCCGCGGTCCGCGGCCCGCCACGGCCCGACGGCCCGCGGCTCGCCACGGCCCGCCACGGCCCGGCGGCCTGGAGGCCCGCTGGCCCAGTCCTGATTTTCAACAGTTTTTTTGTCCAGCGGTAAATCCAAGCGCATGAACAGATCTGCATCGGGTTTCAGCGCAATCTCGTTCCCAGAGCCTCGTTCCCCTTGACCGGCGATCGGAAAACAAGAGCTCTGGGAGCAACCATTTTGAAATAACAATGGAAATAACCAAATTCTGCCCATTCGGTCTCACGCAGTCTGCATCTACGGCGCATGCCTGAAATGGATGCTCCCAGAGCCTCTCGATTCCTGCCGAGGGCCAGAAGGATCGTGGGCTCTGGGGACGAGAATGGTTTCAGCGTGCAAAATGGACGTCGACGGTGAGCATAGTTAGTCGACTAGCTATGCGGTGAGTTTGAATTCGTTTACCAATTAATCATTTGAATCCTTGTTTCTGTTTCAGAGTTACACAAAGAAAGCATGCAAACGCAAATCGACCGCCTTATAAAACCTTTCATAACTGTTGTCTGCCATTGCACAGAGTTACCGTAAAATCATCTGATTACAAAGTGACAATGTAATTGCCTGATAAACTGGCAAACGCAACTCAGTGACAATTCGCAGTTCATATATCTCATTATTTAGCTTATGACATTTTCAATCTCAAACTGCCGTTTGAAAATAACTTACATCGTTTGAGAATGCACATCCTCCCTATCAGGTTCTGTACAAAGACGAATAAACAGACAATGACGACGTTTTCCACTTAGCAACAAGTAACGAAAGAAAGGATCGAAATGGACTGAAATGATTATCAAAATTGCACTGAACTGAACTCACTGTCGTTCATTTTGCATGCTGAAACCCGATGCAGATCTGTGCATGCGCGTGGGTTTACCGCTGGACAAAAAAACTGTTGAAAATCAGGACTGGGCCACCGGGCCTCCAGGCCGCCGGGCCGTGGCGGGCCGTGGGCCGCGGGCCGCTGGGCCTTCGGGCCGCCGGGCCGCTGGGCCGTGGCGGGCTGTGGGCCGCGGGCCGCTGGACCGCGGGCCTGCTTTTAGCAAAACCCGAAGTCCATCACATGAAATCACACGGTAAACTAAACGCAGCGGTTTTTTACTCGAAAAAGACACATTTTTAAACGAATAGTAAATTAAATCTGCGTCCTACATGCACAACAAAGCGATCTAGATTGTTGAGCCTCAACTGGTGAACTAGCTATGTATTTGTGGATTTTAATGAAAACACACGCTCACGGGCACGTACACCGGAAGCCGTAATCCGACCGTGTATCTCAATAGCCATTCGTGAAACAGAATTCTTTCGTTCTTTGAGCTTCATCTTTGGGGAAAGGAATATATCTAAATTTCAAACTTCGAATGGATCAAGCATTTATAACTATGTGCGAAAAGTAAATCAAACGATTAAGATTCGACTCTAGAGCTACCGACGGAGTTGGTCGCGCTGAAAGAAGAATTAATGCGATTGTCAGTCAACCGAAACGCAACTAAAGAGCGAGAACTCCCAAGTTATTTGCGTACGTAAAATGGACATTTCATTCACAATAGCAGTGAAGTAGAAATGTGTTCATTTAACTGTTACTCTACTGAACCTCTTTTCAATATCCTAACGAAGGACTTGCTATGATTTAGTGGTACGAAATATGCAAATTTGTAGGGCTTCTGATCGTGCCCCGGGGATCGTGCATACTAAAATTACACAGTAATTGACTATGCATATACTATGGTCGGGCGACAGAAATAAAGCGAAAATTTACCTCGCCTTTGGATAATGTTTGCCGACATCTCTGCTTATCTCTTATGTTAAAACTGTTTTCAATCATTGATCTGGCGAATTAGGAAGAAGTGGTCCACGACTGCATCGCATTTTCACTTGTATTTCGAAATCTGTTCGTTCCTTAAAGCCAACTTACCGACTCTTCGTGTCCATTGACATATTTATAACTCTTTAAGAGCTGTAAGCTAACTCTACTGCCATTACTTGCACCGTTATAACCCAAATGGATCGGCAAATTTTCGATCCTGATCCTGGCAAAAATTACAACGCGAGAATCTCCGCTGGGGACCCGCACTTCGAAATGGAAAAAAGAAATGTACATCGCAGTCGTCCAAATCGTAGCTAGACTCCAAATTATAATGCTGGATAATACATTTCTTTCACGTAAAAATCTTGTTCGGTTTCAATAAAATATGAATCACAAATAACCCAAAAATGTTTTGACAGCCCACTGACTCAGTCGAAAGTCTCTTGAGTGTTTCAGCTCGGTTCCCGAAGTGACGTCACTAGTAGCCCGACCCAGATCCCACTTTGCGCGGTCGTGAACATAGAAGTTACGAGTTCAAACGGCTGTAGAAACGCAAGGATTTTATCAATCGAGATAATATTTTCGCTGATGAAATCAGGGAAACTAGTTGATTTTATTAAAAGGAAAAAAAAATTTTTGGGGTGCTCTTTCTGACTATGTGGATCAATAGTTACTTATCCCATGATTTACAGACTCATGCCTAGTCCTTTTCGGTTTGAAATGAGGCAATAGAGTCCAATAGGCCTCTTGCACTAAGAGATAACGTGGCCAGTGCCTCCCTTAAACAGTGAGTTTTAATCTTGCCGATGCCAAAAATTGACAGAACACATAAAAATTATCTTACACCCGAAATTTGGGAGGAAACGCATTTAAGGGAGACATTTCATTGTACTTTGATTTT